>CM021107.1:443702391-443769114 GCA_007115665.2 Sequoiadendron giganteum | reverse complement strand
CCCCTAGATTTGGCTATGTTCACCACATCAAAAAATAGGCCCTCTTTGGGCCACTTTTAACAAGATAAAATGGCCTTAATGGTCGTGTCAATATACACTCTCTTCAGAAGCCACATAATGTTCTTAGCTACCTACTTCTTCTGGTTTGTGTGCATTGTTAGTGAGAAACAACCCCATCAATACGCCATTGTGAATATTCTCACCTCTCATCATTTGCTACCCATAACCTACTCTATTGCACCTATAGTTTCTTGGGAAAAAACATCAAATGACCATGCAATATATGCTTCATACATTTCTAGTTCTTCAATGAACCTCGCCCCCCTTCTTGCTACTAACTGAGCACATCTGCATATTATGAGCACCTCCATTACTATCGTGATCTCCTTACTCCTTGCATACAAGCTTGGTTACTGAAACTATTTATAGACATTGTAGCTTCTAAAGGTTTCTTTTCTAAGCTCTGAGGACGTTGACACCCTTGTCTCAAAATTAAACTCGAACATGACCACCTAGGTGCATCCAATCTTGCTTGCAGATTTGGCTTTCTACTTCATGCTTATCTTTTTATTCAACTACTAGAATGCTACCTTGAATGTACTACATCTATAATTTTGTAGATAAGGAGGTCGTTTTATATCCCCTAGTTTATTAAATCCCACTTAAACCTTTCCCTTCTTTGTTTGGGAACACCTCCTAAGGGGACAAGACTTCACTGCAATTTACCCATCTTTTACGACTCTATCAAGAAATTTCCTTCATAACTTTTATTCTTCATTTGCCTTAGACATGACAATAGGTATCATATTTGGCCAATCGTTCAAGTTATTGGAGCCTTTCACATCCATGACTTGGTCTATGCTCTCCTTAAAAAGTGTGTTTCCCAACTTGTTCGCTTCCCTAAATGCATGACAAATACTATAGTCATCAATTATCTTTAATAAAGGGGATATAACTGAAACCAAATGTTTCAGTTTCCAACTCGAAGTTGACCTAGAGCTCACTGCCCTTTTATTACTTTTGAATCCCCTTCTATTTCTACTATATGTATGTTTTTTTCTACAAAAAATTTCAAGCCTTCAAATATCCTAGCCACCTCTGCTTCATTATTTGTACCAATTGGAAAATTCAATGATACAATCCACACTAGTTTACCTTTTTCATTATTGATTGCAAATCCTACCCCTAATGGTCTTAGATTTCCTCTCAAGGCACCACCAAAATTTAGTTTTAGCCTTCTACTTGGGGGAAGTTCCCATTTTGAGTTTCTCCTTTGTGCCTTTCTCTTCAAAAGGTTCCCCCTTGGTGGTTTGACTTGAAGCCAATTATTTATCATTTTTTGGTCCTAGGCAAAAAATTAGTTGTATTATTTATCTTTAGATTTCATATTGAAATGATAGCTTATGCCCCCTTCAATTTTGTTTATTACTTTGTTCATCATTTCCACCTTTTCCTTAAATATCCTTGTATTCCTTTCATGCCAAAGGTGTCATATTATCATTGTCGAGACTTCCATCCATAGGCCTGTCATTGTCGATCCCTTCCCGAGTTGTGGCCATGATTTAAAAACACCTTTTACATCATTTGGTATTGGCCCTTGCCATCCTAGCTTTGCACAAAAGGTGGATCAACACCCTTCTACAAATTCACATTCTACTAGAAGGTGATTTGTCATCTCTTCATTCTTCTTTCATAGTATGCATCTAAAGGGACCCATAAACCCGATTCGATTGAGACTCTCACTAGTTAGGATTCATCTATGGAGAGTATTCTATGCAAACAGCCCTTATTTTGGTAGCACAAACTTACCCTAGCATAGAACTTTAGGCCAACATATTTGAGTAATATCCTTTATGAGAATTTCATAGCTGATCTTAGCAGAGTATTCCCCTAAACATGTTGCATGCTAAGAGACTTTGTCCTTTTCTACTAAGAAGAGAATGTGACTCCTTGATAGTTCATCCTAAATATTTTTCCTTATGCCTTCCTCCAACATCAGGAGGCTTTTCTATTTGAATTCCCACCCACCTCTCTTATTTTGTATATTGACAAATGACCTCACAGTTTCCCCCTACACTACACTGGCTACTTGAATTGCTTCCTCCATCCTTGGCAGATTTTTGAGTGGTTCATAACCATTCCATGAGTCATTCCAAAAGGAATCCTTGTTTTTTTCTCTTATTATCCAAGACAGGTGATCAGTTATTAGTGATTTGCACTCTACGATAAAGTTCCACAATGTAGACCATTTTCGTTGATTTGATATTGTTAAGATGGACTTTGGTTCCAAGGATTCCAAGTACTTCACTTTTAGTATCTTACTCCATTGTGCCTCTAGAGTGGAGAACACTCTCCATACCAACTTCACACCCATAGCTATGTTTTGCACCCTGAGGTCCTTGATCCCTGTACCACCATTTTCCCTCGACTTCTTAACCATCTCCCACCTTATAAGTTGGATGCAATGAGTGCCATGCACCCCATCCCATAGGAGTTTTCATTGAATACCCATTAATATCCTCACTACCTTATCTAGGATCCCCACACATGACATCATATATATGGGTATCGCCGCCAACACTACTCTAACCATTGTGATCCTTCCTAATAGAGTCAACCATCTATCTTGCCAGGAATCTATTTTTAGTTTGCATTTTCCAATAGTGTCTTCCCATAACTCTGACTTGGTCTTGCCCACATATAAGGTAATTCCTAGATATTTCAAGGGGAGAGAGCCTTTGTTATAGCCTAGGATATTTATGATACTTCATTGTAGCCTCTTCCCTGTGTTGAAGAATAAATGTTAGACTTTTTTGTATTTACAAATATCTCTGCCTCCTCCCCAAAGATATATATTGTGCTTCTCATTATATCATCTTCATTAACATATGCATTACCATATAGAATTGTGTCATTTGCAAAGATTTTGTGGTAGAGGGTCAGGAGTGCAAACATTATCTCTATTCCTTTTTACATTCGCATTTTGCATAAATTTAAAATGTTCCTACTAAATGCATCCACCATAATGATAGAGGAAGGTGGATATTAGGTCCCCCTATCGAAGACCTATGGCACCGCTAAAGAAACCACAAGAGGGCCTATTCATAATCACCAAGTATCTTTGGGATGATATGCAACACAAAATCCATTTCAACTATTTCTTTGCAAACCCAATTTTCTCCTTAAAACAGACCACTAGACTCTATCATATGCCTTACACAAGTCCAATTTCACTATCATACCTCTTTTGGTTGGTTTTTTTAAAAAATGGAAGGTTTCATGCACAATAAAAATCACATATATTATACTCCTCCCTGGTATGAAACTACTCTACACTTTTGATATTATCTGAGGAATAATCTTCTTTAGTCTATTCACCATTACCTTTTTCATTATCTTATAAATTGAATTGCATAGGGATATCAGTCTGAAATCTGAGAAATCCTCGCATTTTTCAGTCTTTGAAATAAGGGTAATGTTTGTGTTGTTGAGATATTTTAACAATTTTGTATTTCTCCTGCATTCTTCTTTCAGATCAGTTACTTCTTCACCTAGAAACTCCCAACAAACCGAGTAAAGCAACACGTTGAAACCAATAGGACCTGGTGATTTTCTAGTTGCATTTGAAATGTAGCCACTTTAACCTCCGTTGATTTTATATGGGATATTAACATCTCATTTTCCTTAGGTATGACCACTCGATCCATATTGTCTAGGATGTTATAGTTTATAGACTTAGCTAGCCGTTAGTTGCCTAGCATTTTTTTAAAAATTCTCTACACCTATTTTTGGATACGAGACTCTTCCACCCCTATATTTCCTACCTCATCTCTTACTTGATTTATTCTATTCCAACTTCATCTGATTTTTGTGGTGTTGTAAAAAAAATTATGTTCAAATCACCTTCTACAAGCCAAGTTTCTCGAGACTTTGTTTTCTAGTAACACTCTTCACATGCCAAAATTTCATTGTATTCTGCTATGAGCCTTTTCTCTTCTTCAAATTCTTCCAAATCCATGCCATCTTTTACTATCTTCTCACCTAAGGTTTCCAGTTCTAACTCCAACCTTTCTTTCTCCACAAAAATATTTTTGAAGGTATTGATATTCTATTCTTTAAGTTTTTCTTTCATTCTTAATAGTTTCTTTTGAAATATAAACATTTTTGTACCAACAATATGAATTGGCTCCATCCACCATTTCTTCATCATTTCTTGCAGTCCTATTGCATGTATGAAGGTTTTGTCATTGATATCAATTGGTTAACTGTTTGTCTACTATTTGTTGTTTCCATTGATGTCATGGATGATGGTTATTCATTGTATATGTTGAGGATATTGAGAAAATTATAACAAAGAAAGGTTGCAAGTATTCAGTGTTTGCTCTGGGTTTTGCTCTAGGTTTTTCTCCTATTATTTTGTTATTCAGATATGTTGTTCATGGTTGTTGGAAGCTTTAAATATAGATTTTGAGTTTATCGATAGTTGTGCAATGTGAGCTATGTTCACCAGTTTTACACTATGCTTTTTTGTGTGTCTAGATGAGATTTGGGAGAAATGTAGTTGCTCCAAATTTCTTCTTGTTTTAGTTTTATCGCTTGTGATTTTGTAAATAAGTTTTTAAGATCATGTTCAAGTTAATTTTGTTATCTGGAGAGATTGGATCATGTTAAGGTTGTGTGTGCTTAATTTTTTGTGTTTTGCACGAGTATTGGTTGACCTTGTGGTTAACACTACTTACGAAGTTTATGGAAGCATGTTGAAGTGTGTGTTTGGGTCACCTTCATTCCAATTCCACCTTAGAATATTTTGGCACTGACCTAATTTAAATTTGCAAATGCAAATGATGTATGTGCGACCTTGGTTGAGTTTCGAGGTTGAAGATAGTATAAATATAAGTTGAGATGTGTGTGTAAGAATAAGATAAATGAATGCAAGAAAGATAGATGTCAGATAGATGGGAAATGATGTCTATGTGATGCGAGTTTGAGTAGATCAGTGTAAATTTAACTAGCGAGTTTTCAGAGGTAGTGAGTTGAAGGTGTACTCTATCATTCAAGCATATCTACAAGTTTTTGAGTGATTTGTGGTAGAAATCTCTATTGCATTGAGATTTTTTTCTCTCTATTCTTTGTAATTTTATAAAAATGATCCCTTCGAGTGGTTAACCCTTGTTGGATAGTGAGTCCTTATTTGAACATATGTCATTTTTTGGCAGTGAGCCTTCTCTAGTAGTGAGCCTTTGTATTTAGTTTTGACATTATCTATATTGTGAGGTAATCATCACCATGGTTTTTCCCTTATTGGGTTTTCCATGTACAACTTATGTTATTGTGTGTGTGATGTTTTTCATTTTCTACTTTTGCACTTAATGATTAATCACATTGTAAGAGTAAAGTATTTGTGAATTTTAATTAATCTAATTTCTCGTGGAAGTTCTTAAAGGTTAAAAATATCTTACAACTGATTCACCCCCCCTCTTAGTTGTCTTGTTCAACAATTGGTATCAAAGCTTGGTTCCTTCGAGAGGAGCTTAACCACTTAAGGAATTTCCAAGATGGTGAGCAAGTTCACTTTTGAGTATCCTAGGTTTGATGGAACTAACTATGCTATCTATAAAATAAAGATGGAAGGATATTTGGAGTACTATGGATATGATTTTGAGAAAGCTTATAAGAATGCTTACACTCCTCCTGCTAATGGTTTGAGTACATGTAATGAAATTAAGTCACTTGAAGCAAACAATAAGGCAAAGTTTATTCTAAATAATATTCTTTCACACTTCGAGTTGATTAAAGTTCAAAATCAGAAGACTAATAGAGAAGTTTGGGATTCTTTAGAAAGATGCATGAAGGAGATGAAAAGTTCAAAGAATAAAAGTTGCGAAATTTCGAGGCACAGTTTGAGATCTTACATATGTCTGAAGATGAGAATATTAAATCCTATGTACAGAGAGTGGATGAGCTAGTAGGTGGAATGCAAGGACTTGGTGCTATAGTAGATGAATCTAGGAGTGTGAAGAAGATTCTTAAAACTCTCCCTAATGCATACAGTGAAAAGGTATTTGTTATTGAGTAATTCATAGATTACAAGACTTATACTAAAGATCAGTTATTGGGAACTCTAACATCTTATGAAATTAGAAATTCTAGCTTGAGAAATGGATTGAAGACATAAACTACTTTCAAGGCTACAAGAGTTGAAGATCTGGATGAAGAGAACCTCAATGAAGAAGAAGCTAACTTTGTGGGAAGGATGAAGAAAGGCTTTAGTAAGTATGAAGGTAAGTTACCCTTTTAATTTTTTAGTTGTGGAGGAATAGGTCACTATTCTTCAAGATGTATAAAAAGAGCTAAGAAGAATAAACATAGATTTAGTAAAGGAAACAAAGGAAAGGTGATTAAGGTAGCATACTATGTGAATGAGGATGTCAGTATTTCTGATGAAGAATCTGATTATGGAGATTTTGATGAAAATGAATGCTTGTTCTTGGCTATAAAAGATGAATCTACTTATGCTAATACTAAAAGACAGTTAAAGGAAAATGCTCCAGAGAAAGTTGAAGATATTGTAATTTTTGCTCTTCATGCTATACAAGAAAGTAATTACTGGGTGGTTGATAGTGGTTTTTCACATTAGATGATAGGTGACAAGAGTAAGTTTTTTAAACTTCAAAAATATGATGGAGGCTTAGTTATGTTTGGAGATGGTACCGGTGCTAAGATTTGTGGATAAGGTTTAGTAAGTTTTGATGGCAAGCATAATACTGATGATGTCTACTATGTTAAGGGTTTACGAAATAATCTCTTAAGTGTTGGATAGATGTGTAGTAAAGGATATAATCATGTATTCGAGGATGAGAGATGTGAAATAAGGAAAGGATCCAGAACAATGATTGTTGCAGGAAAGAATTCTGAAGGAAATATATATCAACTTAAGTGTGTTGATAAATAGTGCTCTATGTCTCAAATTAATGATAGTTGGTTATGGCACTGAAGAATGTGTCACATGAATTTTGATAATATGAAAATACTCGGTATGGTGCAAGCCATAAGAGATTTACCAACGATTAAAAATCCTGTTAATGTTGTTTGCAAGGATTTTCTGTTTGGAAAGAAACCTAGAAACAACTTCAAATCAAAGGAAAAATCTACTACCAGACTATTGGATTTGGTTCATATAGATTTCTGTGGTCTTGCAAGAGTGAAAATTCTACAAGGTGAAAGGTACTTTATGCTTATAATTGATAATTACTCTAGATATACATGGGCTACTTTTCTCAGAGAGAAATTTGATGCATTAGATAGATTCAATACATTTAAGGCTATGGTCGAGAATGAAGTAAATTTGAGAATAAAATTCTTGAGGTCTGACAGAGCTGGTGAATTCACCTCAAATGAGTTTAACATGTTTTGTGAGGTTCATGGAGTAAAAATATAGTTATATACTCCTAGAACCCCTCAACAGAATGGATTTGTTGAAAGAAAGAATATAATGGCTCAACAAGTTGCTAGATCAATGATTACTAAGGCTGGTATACCAGAAGTTTACTGGAAAGAAGCTATTCACACTATGGTTTATGTGTTTAATCAAGTTCAAGCAAGAGATAATGGTTCTAAGACCCCTTATGAGCTATGGTGTGGAAGAATTCCTACTATTAAGTATTTCAAGGTATTTGGAAGCAAATGTTATATCAGAAGGGATGAAGAAAATTTAGGGAAATTTGATGCTAGATGTGATGAAGGTATCTTCCTTGGATATTCTACTAGAAGCAAAACTTATAGATGTTTCAATAAAAGACTAAGAAAGATTGTAGAGATTACAAATGTCAAAGTTGATAAAGCAGTGAAGAATTCAATTGAAGTTGATGGATATGTATAGAAGATGAAGAATTTGTGGAAAATTAGGAAAAAAAGATTGAAGAAGAAGAAGCTTTGGTGTTGTCCCCAAAGACACCTAAATATGTGAAAAAGAATCATTCAGAAGATCAAATCATTGGAGACAAGAGGAAAGGAGTATTGACAAGAAGTGGAGTTGTTACTACGGGTGAGATAAATCTGTCTTTATTTTTTGAGGTGGAACCAAAGATCGTAAGTGAAGCATGTAAAGATGAGCATTGGATTGAAGCTATGAAAGAAGGACTTATGTAGATATAGAATAATCAAACCTAGGAATAGGTCCCTAGGATGGCATATAAAAACATAATTAGATCAATTTGGGTATTCAGAAATAAGTTGAATGAGAATGGAGAAGTGATTAGAAATAAAGCAAGACTTGTGTGTGAGGGCTACTCACAAGTAGAAGGTATTGATTTTAGGGAGACCTTTGCTCCAATTGAAAGGATAGAAGCTATTAGAATGTTTTTAGTATTTTTTGCTCATAAAGATTTTGAAACTTATCAGATAGATGTCAAGTCTACATTTTTGAATGGTGAGTTAGAGGAAGAGATCTTCATGGAACAATCAGAAGGATTTTATTTTTCAGATCAACCGAATATGGTCCTTAGATTGAAGAAAGATTTATCTGGATTGAAGAAAGCTCCTAGAGCTTGGTATGCAAGGTTAGACATGTATTTGATTCAACAAGGTTTCAATAAAGGTATGATATATAGTAATTTCTACTTAAAATTTAAAAATGACAAGATCTTGATATTGGTTGTATATGTTGATGAAATTATCTTTGGAGTAAATAAAACAATGTGCAAAATGTTTGTTGAAGAGATGCAAAAAGAGTTTGAAATGTTTATGTTTGGTGTGATGAATTTCTTTCTTGCGCTGCAAATTAATCAAACAGAAAAATGAATTTTCATTTCACAATCAAAGTATGTAAGAGAAATGTTGAAGATGTTTGGGATGGATGGATCCAAACGGGTATGCACTCCTATGGTGACTGGTGCATGAAAAACCATTGTCTTTCAATATTATCACTAAACTTAAGAAAATTTTGAAAACTAATTATTTGCATAGAAACTTAAATTTTTCTAAGGCTACAAATCTAACTTTAATTTGTCGACCCCTTACAATGATGTCCATTACACCATTTATAGCAAAGTGTATCCTAAAAACCTTCTTCAAAATCCTTGATCCTCAAAAATAGGGTGCCTAGACTCTAGATCCATAATTATAGGAGGCATCCAAGTTGAACTAGAATGTTCACATAATCAAAACTACATGCATATGGAAGTGGGGCTTCTTTCTTTGTTGAATGGAGATGACCTTTAGTTCACTGTTGCACCTTCTTGTTTTATAGGAAATGCTCCAAATGTTTCAACTTTGAATCTAATATGGTCAAAATAGTATATTCTTCTTTCCAAAACTTGAACTGTATCTTCATCATACTTTTGTTTATGTTTATACTTTTCATAATTGGCCAAAATTTGTGTCAACACTTCTTCATCAAGCCCATCTCACCATTCCATTCTGAATTTTTCCTTTTCCTTCCCATCGGTGGCTACTACAATATCCTTAATATTTCTAATGTCACCCATAGCATGATGGGTATCAAATTTAATGCATACAAACTTGTTCAGGAGAATACCTTCACCATCAGTATCTATCATTTCTTTCCACCTACTATCCCAAGCATCCTTGATGGTTTGTAGTTCTGCTAGCTTGCCACTTGAAGGTAAATCCTTGGAAGTAACCAAACAAACAATTTCTTCAAACAACCCTATTTTTTTTAATATTCTTGTTACAGACTCAATAATACTATTCTTTATTCAATCATCACCTCCATCTTAAATACCATTATCTTGTTGCACTTGGCTAGGTAATCTAGACTTTCATCCTCTAGAATCCTTGCTTCCTTAAGCTCATCTAACTCAGCTATTTACTTCCTTTACTTTGGCTAAGTACATGTGGTACTTTTCCTCCTCATCCCACATAGTTTTAACCAACTCTTTGATTTGTCTCTTCAGTGCGCATGCCTCACTATAAAGCTTATACCCAGTTTCAAGTAGCACTTCCACTTCAACCTAAACTTGGTTAGTAAAAATATCAAATATATGTGCTTTCCTTTTCATGTTTGTGAGGTCCTCAAATTCTCTTCTACTCACCAATATAGGTACCTCAGACGAAGATGGATTTTCTAATAGTGGAGAGACAAGATCCTTCATAAACCTTTTCATATGTTCCAATTGAGCCTTCAATTCATCTTTGGCTTTCTTGTCCTTCTCCATTCTAGACTTTGTTGAACTTTGTACAATGTCAAGAAGTGTCATCTGATGATTCAAATTTTGCTTGACCAAGTTGACTGTGCTTACTTGATATTCTAAAACTTTCAATTCTCAGTCATCCTTATCAACCATTGGAGTAGCAATTTCTGCAATCAAATCTCCATCATCACTCAACTTAGTGGAATGTATAATCCTAGATTTCTTCTTGGGTTTTACCACTTTTATCTCCTCCATCATCTCATCCAAACTTAGAGGTTGAGCCACCACTTGTTGCCTCTTCTCCAGATTAAGCTTGAGCCATGTGGGAGCTCTAGTAGTTATTGCCACTTGTTCTTATTAGGGCTATTCTTCTGCCCCACTTACCTATGCTTGTAGATGTTTAACTTCTTCTTGTTCTAACTTCTCTTTTTCATCTTGTTCTCTCTTGAGCTTTTCCTTTTTAATATTTTATTTCTCAAGCCTCTCATTCTCAAATTTTACTTCTTCTATCTTCTTTATCTCTATCTCCTTTCTTTCAGCTTCTTCTTCATCTATTTTCTATTTTTTCTATCTCTTTTATTTGGGCTTCTTCTTTTGTAGCCTTGTTCTTAGCAACTTGCTTCTTGGAACTTTCCATTATCTCTCATTGCTCATCTTCAATCAAGATATGCTTATTTTTTGCTTCTCTCCAAAGGTTTCCCAAAAGCACAAAGTTGTGTCACACTTTCAGCCAACTTATCAACACAACTTAATTTAAGTATTTCTAACTAAAAATTAATTTTGATCAAACATATGATCTAGTAAGATTCATTCTAGCTAAGTTAGATACTTACACAACTTTCTCAACTAAAATTGTTGGCTAAAAATATATGGAGCACCAATTTGAGTCCAATTTACCAAAAAAATTAAATTATTTGAAAAACTTGAAGTTTCAATAACTCCTACTAATGTAAATAACATTTAAAAAAAAAAAAATACCCTTTTGTAGATCCATAAGTGTAGTTTTCAAAAATATATTTATTTTAATAGTTTAATTATTATTTATATATATATATTTATTTTTACTAAAAGTAGGTTATCAGCACAAAATATTAGGTTGATTAACGTGCTAAGGAAAAATACTAAAACTTATTAAAAAATTTGAAAAAAATATGATGCACTAGATAAAGAATCTATTTCAAGATGGTGTTTTTTTCCATTTTAGATAAATATTTAATATGAAAGTTGACGTCTGATGGAAACAACCATTTTTTATTCATGCACATTTTAATATTTATTTAAAATTATATATTTATCAAAATTGGAAAAAAATATATCCATGCACTAAAGTTTCAAGTTAAATACACACAAAAAATTTGAAAAAAAAAATTACTATAAAAAGTTTGACGTTTCATGCAACTTTATTTTTTCAGCATTTTATTAGCAACTAGATTATAGTGTTAATTTATTGAAAACTAGTTTAAAATTATTTTTTTATTTTTTTTAAATACAAACATAAAATATACTAAAAAATGCATATTTTACTAGCTTACATCATTTCAAAATTCAAAACATATATGCCACTTTTTAGTGATTCAAATTTAAAAGTTGGATCAATGTTGGATGTTTCCTTTATAAAGTGTGACATAGCTTTGTGATTTGGTCGGGTCTTGAAATCATACATCTTCCCACTCAGATTCTCCTTCTCCTTCTTCCTTTTCTTCCTCCCAGAGAGGAGTCTCTTCAGAATCTGGGGGGAGAGGATGTTGAAAATGAAGGTAAAACTGTAGAATAATTTAGCTTAAAATTTTTAAATCCTATGTAATTGTAGATTCCATTTTAGTATTTTGTAACAATCTCTTGTGTATAATTAATCTTGAATTAGATCGATTTTAATGTTGTAGAAATTAGACAGGAGATTGATAGAAGAAATATAAGATAGAATAGAAAGGACACCGCATGTACATGGAGAAAACCCTTTCAAGTAAAAAACTCCACCAAAATTTTCCTTGCTTGTATTATTTAACCTTTGAATGAGTTACAATAATACTGATTCAATTCTCCTTGATGTGCTTCCTTGTTCTTCAACAAATCTTCTTCACAACCTGTAATATTTTGTCACAAAACTCTCTCGTATGATTGTTGCAATAATAGACAATATTCTTTCTTACAAACTCATAAGAGTTAACATATATAATATCGCACAGCCTCTTGAGAAAATCCATGCCTAGGGTTGCCAAGTTGAGTTCAAACATGCATGAAAAATTCAAACAACAGTCTCCCTCAAAGTTGGCACCCAACACTAAAATGTTAACCTCTTAGATGTCAAAAAATACTTCTATAAGCTCATCCTCAAAGAAGGCATCCAAAATGGGTCCCACTTAATTGAGCATCATAAATATCTTTTGCATGCAATATTTGTAACTCAAAGATGCCAACTTGGGCACCCAAGATGGGCCCAAGTTAATCTTTGTTAACTGAAACACATCTATCACCGATTCATACAAAACAATGTGCATGCATGATCCTCAATTTGTTAACTAAATGTATCAACAATATGTCCAAGCAACTCAAGTCAACTGAGATTAACTAACATGCAACTGAAGATAACTGAAACTGAATTGAACTAAACTAAACTAAACTAAACTAAACTGAATTGAACTAAACTTCAACTGAACTTCAATCCTTATTCTATAGGTACTCAACATGCATAAATCAAAATCCCTATTTCGTAGGAACCTAGGATGCATTTTTGAAGTGTACTTAATTCACCAACCAATTAACCAAACCAAGGTGGATTCCACCTCCCATGTGTGTTCCCATGTGCTCCTATTTGTAGGAGCTCATTCCAAGGCATCCTCACATGCTCCTAACACTTAGAAATAACTACAAATGTCAAATTAAATATTTATTTCATTCCAAATTAATCTCTTCCTAATCCTAGTGTTGTGCAACACATTCCAAGGACTTAGGAGATACATGCAATATGTTTAGAATGCAATCAAATGGCATCCTATTCCCAACATTCTCTCACTTGACATTATCATTACAATTATTCTAAACAAGGAATCATTTAATACAAATTAAGTACAAGACTCAAGGGAAATGGTCTTCTTGCACCACGAGAACTTTTTTGCAGCATTGATCAAAGTGTCAACTTTCTCAATCAATACCTTTCCCAAGTCTCTATAGTGTACATGAGCACCCACCAATCAATACATGCCAACTTCAAATGCAACCTACATAATCATGAAGCTCCAAGCAAATGATTAATATTCAAAACCCAAAAAACTACAACCTCTTCAAATTTCATGAAGATAACCATATCCTACCAAAGCTCCTACATAATTGTAATACCGAGCTATACATGGAAACTAGATAAACATCAAAACCATCATTTTTAGAAACTCCCACTGAAACATGTAACCAAGCTATCTAAGACATCGTAATAACCATATCCTAAATGAAGATAATCCATGGCCTCAACACAATCAAAGAATCTGTTGTTAGCTATACAGCTCCCAGAATGTCAAGTAAAACCATAATCTTTAAACCAAGAAGATAAAACTCAAGGTAAATATCCCCATAACTGCAAATCAACCCATAAACCATGTCATAACATCCCTCAAAATGAATCCTCCAAAACTAACTATCCATAGCTCAAGATCCATATCTATGAAAGATAAAACATATAAACTCATGCTAAACCATCCTTAAATGAGTCTCCATAATAAACCATGAATCAACTCAATCCCATGATAAATCAAAGAATGAAACATAACACATCTTGAAAGATATAATGGGAAAATACCTCTCAAATAAAGAACTGTCGAGTGTGTTGAACTCATGTCCAACCAAGGCGTAGGCTTCTCGATCTTTACTATTGAGAAAATATTTTATTACAAGTAACCATTCCAACATATATCTCTTACCATAAGAGAACTCAAGCCTCACCTATTCCTCCAAGTATCCATGAGGACTTTTAACCAACCAATCCATGCCAAACTCCAAATGCAACACAACACAATCATGAAGTAATCGAGCAAATGATTAATGTACCCAATACAAAGAGAACTATTATGATCAATGTCAAAGCTCCAATCATGAATTAGAAACATAAAAATGACATCCATGATCTAACCATCTCCTCCATGGAGATCACATGCATCATAACATACATAAACATC
Organism: Sequoiadendron giganteum; assembly: GCA_007115665.2. Lineage (NCBI taxonomy): Eukaryota > Viridiplantae > Streptophyta > Pinopsida > Cupressales > Cupressaceae > Sequoiadendron > Sequoiadendron giganteum. The sequence continues at coordinate 443,754,797 of CM021107.1, read as the reverse complement.
CTAGTCTTAAGAGAACAAGTACCATGTCAAACTCTAAATGCAACAAGAGTAAATCATGACATAACCGCTCCAAACCAAGAAAACATATCCCCAATCACATGAAGATAACCATACCAATGATGCATCCACATCACTACCAACAACTCCCACTGAACCATGGTACTGAGTCATGCATGGCATCATGACTACCATCCTATCCATGAAGATCACTCTGAAACATCAAGCAAAGAGTTATCACAAACAATATTAGCTGAAATAACCAATGCATCATTACTATCATCTAAGGATTCCTCTATAGAAGAATCAAAACTCGTTTTCTTGTTCTTACAATCCTTCTCCACATGTCCCAGTTTCCCATAGTTCCAACACTTTACCTTACTCTTACCAAGGGTTTTAGACCGTCTTTTGGACTTACCCTTTCCTTCCTTATCTCCCTTAGGTTCCTTTTTCTCAAGCCTTCCTCTTACAAAAAAGGTATCTTGGGATTCCTCTTTAAATTTCTTCCTCATCTCCTCTGATAGGAGAGTAGGAATTATATTGTCCATCTTTGGATCTGCACCACTACCACTGATAGCGACAATTATATTTTCTCAAGACTCTAGTAAAGAACAAAGTAACAAAATGCATTTATCTTCATCTTCTAGCTTTACATCTACAGATGCTAACTGACTCATAATCAAATTAAAAGAATTTAAATGATGTGCAACAGAATCACCATCTTTAATCTTTAAATAATATAACTATAATTTCAGATACAATTTATTAGTAAGGCTTTTGGTTTGATAAATATCACCTATTCTCTTCCATAGATCAAATGTAGTCTTTTCATATAATTTTTTTAAGAGAATAGCATCAACAAAACATAATCTTATGGTTCCTATTGCCTTCTTATCTAGCTTAGCCCAATCTCCATCTGACATCGATGTAGGTGTCTTTGTATTATTACCTACAGCTGACCACTGATCTCTCTCTTCATGGAGATATTCCATTTTTAATTTACACATCTCATACCCAGATCCATTGAACCTTTCAATATCTAAACGAGAAGTAGAACCGATTGCAACAAAATAATTTTTCAAATCAGCAATTGACACAATATGCAAAGCTCCCACTACAACCAAAAAACCTTCAAACTTTAAAGAGAAAGGCATCCCAAACTCTACTCAACCTCTAGCTTTGATACCAAATGTTGAAAATGAAGGTAAAACTGTAGAATAATTTAGCTTAAAATTTGAAAATCCTATGTAACAGTAGATTCAATTTTAGTTTTTTTTGTCACAATCTCTTATGTATGATCAATCTTGAATTATATCAATTTTAATGTTGTGGAAAGTAGATAGAAGATTGATAGAAGAAATATAAGACAGAATAGAAAGGACACCGCATGTATGTGGAGAAAACCCTTTCTGGTAAAAAACTCCACCAAAATTGTTCTTGCTTGTATTATTTAACCTTTGAATGAGTTACAATAATACTGATTCAATTCTCCTTGATGTGCTTCCTTGTTCTTCAAAAAATCTTCTTCACAACCTACAATATTTTCTCACAAAACTCTCTCAAACAATTGCTGCAATAATAGACATTATTATTTCTTACAAACTCATAAGAGTTAACATATATAATATCACAAAGCCTCTTGAGAAAATCCATGCCTAGGGTTGCTAAGTTGAGTTCAAACATGCATGACAAAGTCAAACAATATTCTCCCTCAAATTTGGCACCCAACACTGAAGTGTTAACCTTGTAGATGTCAAAAATATCTTCTGTAAGCTCATCCTCAAAGAAGGCATCCAAAATGGGTCCCACTCAACTGAGCATCATAAATATCTTTTGCATGCAATAGTTGTAACTAAAAGATGCCAACTTTGGTGCCCAAGGTGGGCCCAAGTTAACCTTCATTAATTGAAACACATATGTCACTAATTCATGTAAAACAATGTGCATGCATGATCCACCATCCATTAACTGAATGTATCAACCTATTATTTGTCCATGCAACTCAAGTCAACTGAGATTAAATAACATGCAACTGAAGATAACTAAAACTGAATTGAACTGAACTAAACTAAACTAAACTAAAATTAATTGAACTAAACTAAACTAAACTAATGTAAACTCAACTAAACTTCAACTAAACTTCAATCCCTATTTTATAGGTACTCAACATGCATAAATCAAAATCCCTATTTTGTAGGAACCTAGGATGCATTTCTGAAGTGTACTCAATTCACCAACTAGTTAACTGAACCAAGGTGGATCCCACCTCCCATGTGTGTGCCCATGTGATCCTATTTTGTAGGATCTCATTCCAAGGCATCCCCACATGCTCCTAACACTTAGAGATAACTAAAAATGTCAAATTAAATGTTTATTTCATTCCAAATTAATCTCTTCCTAATCCTAGTGTTGTGCAACACATTCCAAGGACTTAGGAGATACATAAAATATGTTTATAATGCAATTAAATGGCATCCTATTCCCAACAGAGGAGACTGTGTGATTGTTATTATAAGAGTCTCTTCTCCTTCTTTGGTTGTTGTCTCTGTTGTTGGAGTAGTGGAGGGAGCTTCTTCAATCATTATTTCCTCAGCTTGTGGAGGAACATCAGAAGGACCTTTTTTAATAGAATATGCTTTTGGATATAATGTGGAAATGGGTTTGACACCCAAACCTGAGACTATTCCTACAGGAATAGCTTGATAGGTGATTGTAGCCTTTTGGAAGGATTCGGTGACTTTCTCCATTGTGATCTTTCCTTCTCCTATTTGTGGGGTCTGCTTCTTGATCCTCTTGCATTTCCTAGGTAGAGGAGAAGAAGATGCTTTCCCTTGTGTCTCTTTCCTCTTTCCTTTTCTCTACCTATCTTCTAATCGTTCAAAAATCCATCTCAAAATTCTTTCCCCAACAATTGCAGATATATTATCAATGTCACATTCCTATTTTTCCATCCAATTCATGGGTGCCAAATTTTTGAGTATCCACTTGTTCTCTATCATATTGAGGATCTAATGTTAAACCATTATCTAACATCCCTTTGGGTATATATTATTTTACCTTAAATTCCCTATTCTAAGGGATGGTTAACCTCTCATAATTCCTCTTTCTTGCTTCAAATTCATCTTGCAAATCTACCTAGAAATCCTCTATGTTGGGCTCATGATGTGGAAACAAAGATGCATATATATTTTTCATCTTTCCCTTTGGGTCAAAATATTTCCTTCCCTCATATAATTTGAGGTTAATGACCTATATCTCCTCAATTGTAGATTTGGAAGCTTCAACAGATGAACATTGGTAATAACCAAGGTTAATAGGATACTTAACCTCCCCAACTTTATGCTTGTTGCTAAACTTGAGGTTAATCTCCCTCGTTTTTCAAAAGAATGCAATCAAAATCAATTTATTACTGCAACATTTGGGTAGCAAAAATGGTGCTCCTTCATACCCCAAAAAGTGGATGTAGGTTGACTTAGGATACTGAATGAACTAGTTCCCCCATTGCTTTACCAATTCCATGGCTTCTTTAGTCAACTTGAACCTAAATTCACCTAACAACTGAGTAATTATAACATAGAGAAAATCATCATTCACTCTCTTAAATTTTCTCTCTAAGGTTTTGAGTTCCTATTGGTCATAGTATTCCTAAAATTTTCTTTGTATGGGACCTTCACCTCTAACTCCTATAGTGTTCAAACCTGGGAAGTTTCCCATCCTAGTTGCACAATATACTACATACATGATGACATATAGAACTCATTTGAGTCTTTTACCCTAGTGAGGTGGTTATGAATATTATTCCAAATTATCTACCCCCAATCCAAGTACACTGCTCCCTTTAAGATCACTTCAATAAAATGAAACATCTAGTTTTCATACATATGGGAGCTTTCTTTTCCCATTACTCTACTCAGCAATGTGATAATATACCATGTTTCTGAAAATATATCTGATCTCTTGAACTTTGTAGGAAACTTAGTGATAGAATTCTTACCATCCTTTAACCAATTCTTATTCATTTTTCGTTAGTGTGTGCTTACATCTTTCTCATATTGTTGCAATACCTTAGCTTCTATTACAATCATTATGAGGATAAGGTGACAAATCAAATATTTTCCTAATCATGGAAAGAGAAAATTAAATTATCTCATTCCCCCATTGGTCAATGCACTTATGTTGGGTAGGATTCTAACGCTCTATTATTGCTAGAATAAATTCATGAAATTGAACAACAATAGGGAAAGATGCCACATTATCAAGCTTCGAAGTTGTTATTTTCTTAGATATTGGACAAGCATCATCATCAAATGTATCCTTAAATGCCTCCAAATCAATGTTTCCTAGCATTGTATCTGTAATCTTCATCGTGTTGGAGATGAACTTAGACACCATAGGAGCCCCTTGATATTTATATTTCATTGTGTAGTGAGTTTGATCCAATTTTTTCAATTTAGCTTTTTTCTCTCTCTACTTCTTCAACACCAGGTTGCTCCTCTGAATTAGACATTTATGATACCTAAGCAACAACATAAAAGAGAAATTCATCAAAAATACATCACAAATTTTACCCTCTAAAACATGTTCTATTAGAATTATAAACTCTAATAGAACCCTTTGAAAAAGCAGTAAAACATGTCTATTACTACCAAAAATCAGAACCGAAAAAGCACTTTGAACTTGAACCTTGGATAAAATGGTTAGTTCGGAACTCAAAATTTGGATGGAACCCTATTCATTATTAGCAAAAATCAAAATCAATATTGCACATGGAACTTGATTCTTAGCTCTAGAGTCCAATCAGAATTGGGAATTCCAGTCAAACTTAACTAAAATAAAGCATTTAAGGTTCGACTCTTATTGGAAGTCAAGATCAGAAAAGAATTTATAGCATGGCCTTTTGGTTCATAGGTCTATTTGGAATCTGAAATTCTAATTGGACCAAAGTGTTAAAATGATGTTTGGAGTTATGAAAACCTAATGGACCCATACCTCTTATAGATGCTTCGGCAATCAAAAGTGGAAAAGGGCTTTGAACATGACCCCTTAGTCAAAAAGTCCATTCGAATTTTGAAATTTTGAATGGCTTATTTAGGAAAATATGGAACAATAGAAGGTCGAATTTTAGAATTAGAAAAGAACTTTGAACTTAACCCTTTTTGGGATAAAATATGTTTGAAACTTGGATTTCTGACTGGTTCCTTAGACAAAATACACTAAGCTTGAATGAATATTTTGAAATAAAAGTTTTGTTGGAGTGAAGATGACACTAAGAGGGGGGGTGAATCAGTGTCTTAAACAGTTTTAACATTTACCATAAAATAAAACTTAGATAATTTATGCTCTCAATATTTCAATGATAAATACATTCATGGGTTGAATGCAACCATTAAAGAACTAAAATGAGAAATATCAAAGAAAAACAAATATCATTATAGAATTATCACATTAAAGAAAAGAGACCACAAATGAGACCACAAGACAAATAATATGACGAGTGGAAAACCCTCTTGGGGTAGAAAAACCACTCCAGAAATGTTGCCTTACTTGCTTATCTTTAAAACCACTGCTTGCAATTCCTTACAGGGAAAATTCAGAGCACCCACTCTAGGAGCATCAACCCCTTATTTAGAAACACCCATTTCAAGGAGCACCAACCCATTATTAAATCTCAAAACAATAATATATCAGAGGATTTTTCTAGTTCAATTCAACTCACATATACCTCTAAAATACCAAAACAATTAGATATGTATATTTTGCATCATATTTGTAAGGTTTTACTATAGATATTTTTACACTAACACTTTTCGAAAAAAAGATTAACTCTGAATAGTGATTAATCACTATTTTTATCAGTTTACAAAATATGCACATATGTTGTCATGTGCCTTCATCGATCGTTTTAGTTGAAACTGAATACAATAATTGTTATGATTCAAGAACCCTAAATGCAATGACAGATGGACAACACATAAAATGATATTTTCCCATAGAAACCATCTTCAACCATAGGGTTTTATTCATAAAACAATAACATATAAAAACTGCCAAGAATCATAATCTTTTTCATGAAAAAATTATCACAAGGCTAGAATAAATCAAACAACATTTACAGATACCAGATAATGGTGATAGAAAAAATGAATGAAGAGCATAATAACCTATCAGAAAGATTCTAACAACCCACCAAATCTTCTACCTCATTCGAGCAAAAAGAAACATAACTGCCTTTTCTCACTTTATTCAAGTAGCAAAAGTAATACCTGATTATGCAATGAAGAAATCAAAAAAATACCAAACAATGACTGTTGAAACCAACCTCAACTCCCCAGTTGAAAATATGCCTTTGATCTTCTTCAATGACTAAGCACTTAACTAATGAAAGTTTCCAAACCAAAAAGAAAGCATTCTCATTCTAGCTCATACACTGAGCTAGCATCACAGTCTACAACACTCGACAGGTAAGCTATAATCAGAAAATTGCATTCACAGTCTTTCCATGGCGGAGGCTAGGGTTCCAAACCCTATTCACAATAAAATGTGAAACCATTTTTCCCTATTCTTTCCTTCATGGCTTTCAAAAAATTTATCAAACTGAATAATGCACAATGACTAAACACATTTTGAATTCCATCTAAGAAAATTTGTCGATGAATATCATGATAGGAGCTACCAAAAATATAGAAATAATGATGACTAAACCTACCACCAATTGAAATAAAGTGTCCTATAAAACTGATGCCTTTACCAAACTTTAATCATTTCCATGTGACTTATGGATGTCGATTCCATTTTGAGTGCAAAGCGACCAAAGAATTATGATTAATACCATATGCTCAAAGAAACCTGATAGGGTTTATAAACCATGCAACCACTTAAACATACTTTTGATGCTGATATCACATGCTTAGTATACTTGATTCTCACTAAGAGTATAAAGCAAACAAATATTTTTACAAGAGATGTCGACCAAGTAAAACAAGGTATAAACAATAATAATGTTGCTCAATTCTAAATCACTTTACAAAGTGATTGACCACAATGAAACAATGTCATAACTTGTATGTTTTGTGAAAAATAGAAGATGTTCCACTCATATATCATTTAAAGACAACTTGCAAAGGATCAAGCTAAAAATACCACAATTTGAAAGTGATCAATCTGAAAATACCTGAGACTTGTAATGATAATAAGTCATATATACCTGAATAACCATGCCATATACCTGAAAAAATTATGGCAATCATTGTGATAAGTAGTCTTTGAGGAATCAAACTAAAACACAAGTAATAAACATAGTTAGCCTCAACAAATATATATCAAAACCTGAATCAATGTGAAACCAATGAACTCCATAGGCAATATATCATATAACTGCATAGCATATCATACTATATATTAGTGAAACAATATGTATCAAAACTGAAATCTGTGACTACATGCCATGTAAAAGTGTCACAAAGCCATCATCTAAATGTAACAACCAAAAACTGAAACATCATGAACATCATCAACCTGAATACATGAATTAGCATAAAGATCCTGTAAAAGACCCAATCTGAAACTGAATACCATGAAACTCATATCAAGTGAATTTGACGTCAAGGAAAAACGATAATCACAACTGAGAGCCAACAAACTCCCTCTTTGTCCTTGATGGAAAAACACAAATTTATCTCCCCCTTTTTTCCTCAATGACAAAGAATAAAAGAGAAGAATGTGAAATGCCATGAAAAACAACTGAGAAGCCAACAAAGAACTGTATGAACTAGCTTCAAGTAGAACAATAGAGCAGAAAACAAAATTGCAAGAGAGCTATAAAGGAATAAATATTGTAACAAGCTCCCCCTAAGCTAATGAAAAAATCAATGAAGTAAAGATTAAGAGATAACTCCCAATCAAAATCTTAGTCTTTCAAACACTTCTTTGGATAAAGGCTTAGCAAAAATATCAACAACTTGTTCTTGTGAAGCAACAAACTGTAAACACACTTCATTAGCCAACACCTTTTTGCGAAGAAAGTGAAACTTGATAGCAATGTGTTTAGTGTGAGAGTGCATAACAGGATTTTTAGAAATGTTAATCGCACTAGTGTTATCACAGAGAATAGAAACAGGCTTAGAAACTATAATACCCATATCAAATAATGTTTGTGTCATCTAGAATAATTGAGTACAACAAGAAGTGGTAGCTATGTATTCTGCCTCAACAGTGCAAAGAGAAAAAAATTCTTGTTTCTTGTTGTTCCATACCACTAAATTATCACAAAGAAAGAATGCAGTACCACTGGTGCTCTTCCTATCATCCATAAAACTAGCCCAGTCAACATTTGTATAAGCAATTAAAGAAAAATCATTGATTCTAGGATACCAAAGACCATAATCAAGAGTGCCCTGAACATATTTAAAGATTCTTTTAACATCAGTAACATGTGATTCCTTAGGTGATGCCTGAAACCTTGCAACCATGCAAATTATTTGCATTATGTCAAGTCTAGAAGCAATTAAATATAACAGACTACCAATCATTAATCTATATTTAGATTGATTTACATCAGGAGAATCATCAACCTTAGTGATTTTGCAACCTGTAACCATTGGATTGCTAAGAGGATGACATCCATCCATTTGATATTTCTTAAGCATCTCTCTAGCATACTTGGTTTGAGAGAGAAATATACCACTTTCAAGTTGAGAAACATGAAGACCAAGAAAGAAAATCAATTCTCCCAACATTGACATTTCAAATTCAGATCCCATAATATGAGAGAATTTTTTACTTAAAGCAACATTATTGCAGCCAAAAATGGTATCATCTACATAAATTTAAACAACCAAAATATCAGTACCATCAACCTTAACATAAATATTGTTGTCAAAACCTCATCTAACAAATCCATTTGATGTCAAATGATTATCCAGCCTAGAGTACCATGCCCTAGGTGCTTGTTTTAAGCCATATAGGGCCTTTTTAAAACTGTAAATATGATTAGGCTTGTCTTTGCAAACAAACCCTTCAGGTTGTTCCATATAGACCTCTTCATCTAAATAGCCATTCAAAAATGCGGTTTTGACATCCATTTGATTAACAATGAATTTTTTATAAACAAAATAAGGCAAAAATATTCTAATAGATTCTAGTCTAGCAACAGGTGCAAAGGTTTCACCAAAATCAATACCTTCTTGTTGAGCATAGCCTTTGGAGACAAACCTTGCCTTGTTGCGAACAACATTTCCATTTTAATCAAGCTTATTTTTGTAAATCCACTTGCCACCTATGACATTCTTGTCAACAGGTCTTGAGACTAACTCCCAAGTTTTATTTTTCTCAATTTGATTTATTTCTTCCTACATAGCTTTAAGCCAACATTCATCTATGAGTGCTTCATCATAATTCTTAGGTTCAAATTTAGTGACTAAAAAAAAGGTTGTATGCTCTACTATTTGAGCTTATTCTTCATATTTAGCATCCTTTCTTTGTGTTTGAACTCCAACATTTCTATCCCCAATAATTTGATCTTTAGGATGATATCTAGCAATAGATTTTAAAGGAGTTTTGGGCACACAATTTTCAGAACTTGTTGCTTCATCATGTTTAGGACTTGCTATTTCAACATTTTTAGTTTTTTTTCTATTTCTTCCTCATCAACCTGCACAAGATCAATTTCTAAATGTGATCTTTCATCAACTTTCACATTGACTGCCTCAAAAAATTTATTAATCCTTTTGTTATAACATTTATAGGCTTTACTATGAGTTGAGTATCCCAAAAATATACCCTCATCACACTTTGATTGAAAGTTGCCTAGATGTTCATCATCTTTCTTGATAAAGCACTTACTACCAAAGATTCTAAAAAATTTTACAGAAGAAGTTTTTCCATACCACAATTCATAAGGAGAGTATTTTATTTTCACCCTAAGTTGCACTCTACTTAAAATGTATACAACTGTATGAACAACTTCTTTCCAATACATGTCAGGTAACTTAGCCTCATCTAACATTTTTCTTGCCATTTCCTTTATAGTTTTTTTTCTACATTCAACTACCCCATTTTGTTGAGCTGTTCTAGTGGCAACATATTACCTTTTAATACCATGTTGTTCACAATAATCAATAAATTTCAGAGAGGTAAAGTCACCTCCCTTGTTAGATCTCAAGCATTTAAGTTTTAAATCAAATTCTTTTTCAACCATTTTATGAAAGATTTTGAACCTTTCAAATGCCTCTGATTTATGTTTAAGAAAAATAACCCAAACCATTCTTGTATAATCATCCACAAACAACATAAAATTATTTTCACCATTAAATGACCTTGTTCTAGTTGGGCCAAACAAATCTGTATGCACTAGTTGTAAGGGCTTTGTTGAAGAATGTTCTTTTGTCTTGAAACTAACTTTAGTTTTTTTACCACTTAATTAGTCTTTGCACATAGAGTTTTCTGGTTTGTTAAGCGCTGATAAACCTCTAACATTCTGATTTTTACTAATTCTAACCAGATTTTTAAAGTTTATGTGTCCTAATCTTCTATGCCATAACCAAATTTCTTCAACTTGACCCATTAGACACATACCTTCATTATTGTCATTACCAGAGGTGTCTAAAAGATTATAAACATTACATTTAGTCCTCCCAGCTGCAACAACCTTTCCAAACTTGTTCTTGATCTCACATCCTTGTGAAGTAAACATAACATGATAACCACTATCACAGATTTGGCTAGCACTAAGTAAATTGTGCTTTAGGCCTTCCACATAATACACATTGTAGATAGGTGTGTCCTCATTTAACAGAAGTGAACCTTTACCTTTAATTTGTATACCATTTTTATCACCAGACTTCACATACCCACCATCATAATCTTCAAGTTTGATGAATTTGTCCTTTTCACCTATCATGTGGTTAGAACAACCACTATCTAGGACCCATAAGTCCTTTTTAGAATGAAAATAAGTTTGGACTAGCATTGTTTTCTCTATGCTTTTAACACTTTTAGGTTTCCAAACTATTTTTGTTTTTTATTGTTTATTATGCAGATTGGCTTTGCATTGTTTGACTATATGTCCCAAAGTGTTGCATTTAAAATATCTGGCCTAATTATCAAAACCCAAGTACTTCTTATGTCCAAACCTTGGTATTCTAGAAGTCATAAGCCTGCAAGTACTCACTTTATGGCCAAATTTATTGTAAAAGAAGTAGTAACCATAAAAGAAAGGATTGAATTTGAACGATGTTCTATTATCTTTAAAAGAATGAACTTGATTCTTATCAGATTCAAAATGATTTGGTTTGAAACTTTTATCTTGTGAATTAGATTTTGGCTTTGAAGAATCAATTGAACATTCACCTTTTTCAAATCGAACACTACTTTTGTCTTTGTTCAGTTTCTGCTTGCTGAGCATCTCATTAAGTTTTAAAGTACTTTCATACCCTTCAATTTTATTTCTTGATCTGATTTTTATTCTTGAGAAATAATTTTTTTTTTAATTTTTTTAATTTCCTTTAAGGCACATTTTAATTCACCTTCTAGATCTATTTCGCCATCTTCTAGATCATTGTTGTTTATCTCTTCTTGTAGTTTGACTTCAGCCATAAACAAAGTCTCATCTTCCTCAACTAAAGAGTCTTTTGTTTCAGTGTTATTTTCATCTTTACTAAACAAACTCTTCTTCTTTTTGAAATTGGATTTTCTTCTAGGTTTATAGGCCTTCTTCTTAGGCAGTTTGTCAGAATTCTCATCATCACTATTTTGATCATCATAGGGGAACTTAGCTATAAAGTGTCCAATTTTTCCACAGTTAAAACACTTAAAGGGGAGTTTTCCTTTGTATTTGCCAAATCCCTTTTTAAGTTTTCTAACAAAGTGGGTTTCTTTTGAATCATAATATTCTAACTCACTATCATTTAATTTTTCCTTCTTTTCAGTTTTAAATGCAATTTCTTTTCCTATTGAATTGTTTTTGCTTGTTCTCATTTCATAAGCAATAAGCGTTCCTTGTAGACTATCTAAGGTAAGCTGATCAAAATGTTTCTTTTCTTGAAGGGCTGAAACCTTATATTCATATTTAGGTTGTAAGTTTCTAATGACCTTTGTAACCACATCAAACTCTTTTACATATTCTCCTAATCCTCTCATAGAATTAACAACTTCATCTATTCTCAAGAAATATTCAGCCACTTTTTCATCATCCTTCATTCTCATTTCCTCAAACTGATGTTTGAGAGTAAGGATTTTTTACTATTTGACTTTGTCATTTACTTGATAAATGTTTTCAAGTTTTTCCCAAATTTCCTAAGAAGATTTGTAATGTGTGACTTTAAAAAATACATCTTTAGTTAATCCACACAAGATGGCATGCTTAGCTCTAGCATTAGTTTCATACTTCTTTTTTCAACAACATCTGTGGGTATTGTGGATGGAACAATATACCCATTTAAAACTATACTCCGAACATCAAGATCAATTCAAATCAGATATGTTTCCATTCTGATTTTCCAGATTACATAGTCTGTACCTTTAAACAATGGAGCTCTAGTCACAAAAGTACCTTCATGAGCTTGTGACATATTTAACAGACTCCAAAACTAGAATCAATCCTAGGTGGTTTAGACCTATATGAGAAACCTGGCTTTGATACCAATTGTTGGAGTGAAGATGACACTGAGAGGGGGGTGAATCAGTGTGTCTTAAACAGTTTTAACATTTGCAATAAAATAAAACTTAGATAATTTATGCTCTCAATATTTCAATGATAAATACATTCATGAGTTGAATGCAACCTTTAAAGAACTAAAATGAGAAATATCAAAGAAAAACAAAGATCATTACAACATTATCACATTAAAGAAAAGAGACCACAAATGAGACCACAAGACAAATAATATGACGAGTGGAAAACCCTCTTGGGGTAGAAAAACTACTCCAGAAATGTTGCCTTATTGGCTTATCTTTAAAATCACTACTTACAATGCCTTACAAGAAAACTTCAAAGCACCCACTCTACGAGCATCAACCCCTTATTTAGAAACACCCATTTCAAGGAGCACCAACCCCTTATTAAATCTTAGAACAATAATATATCAAAGGATTTCTCTATTTCAATTCAACTCAAATATACCTCTTATTCTAATCTATCTAATATCTTAAAGATCCATACTTGAATCTCCAGAATACTAGACACATTAGATATGCATATTCTGCATCATATTTGCAAGGTTTTATTACAGAGATTTTTTTACTAACACTTTGTTGGCCTTGTCATTGCACCAAAAGATTGACCTGTTAATGCCCAATACAAGCTTCAGTTAAGATCCACAAGAGGTGGTTAAACCATGTCACGAATCCGAAGGGAGATGTTGGCATTTAGTCCAACAATCCCCCCTTAGCGTCACCTAAGGCGTTCAAACCCATGACCGGCTCTGATACCAATTGTTGGCCTTGTTGTTGCACCAAAAGATTGACCTGTTAATGCCCAATACAAGCTTCAGTTAAGATCCACGAGAGGCAGTTAAACCATGTCACGAACCCGAAGTTAGATGTCGACAGTTAGTCCTACACACTTTTCAAAAAAAAATCAACTCAGAACAGTGATTAATCACTATTTTTATTAGTTTACAAAATATGCACATATGTTGTCATGTGCCTTCATCGATTGTTTCAGTTAAAATTGAATACAATAAATGTTATGATTCAAGAACCCTAAATGCAATGACAGGTGGAAAACACATAAAAGAATCTTTTCCCATACAAAACGTCTTCAGCCACAAGGTTTTATTCATAAACCAATAACATATAAAAACTACCAAGAATCATAATCTTTTTCATGACAAAATGATCACAAGGCCAAAATAGATCAAATAGCATTTGTAGATACCAAATAATGGTGATAGAAAAACCAAATGAAAATCATAATAACCTATCAGGAAGATTCTAACAACCCATTAAATCTTCTACCTCATTCAAGCAAAAAGAAGCATAACTACCTTTTCTCACTTTCTTCAAGTAGTAGAAGTAATACCTGATTATGCAATGAATAAATCAAACAAACACCAGACAATGACCATTGAAGCCAACCTCAACTACCCAACTCAAAAATATGCCTTCGATCTTCTTCCATGACCGAGCACTTAACCAATGAAAGTTGCCAAACCAAAAAGAAAAAGTTCTCATTTTGGCTCATACAGTGAGCTAACATCATAGTCTACAACACTCAATAGTTAATTTGCAACAAAAATATTGCATTCACAGTCTCTCGATGGCGACGGCTAGGGTTCCAAACCCTATTCATAGTAAAATGCGAACCATTTTTCCCTATTCTTTCCTTCATGACTTTCAAAAACTTTATCAAACCGAATAATGCATTGAAATACAGAGAATGCGCAATGATTAAAAACATTTTGAATTCCATCTAAGAAAATTTGTTGATGAATATCATGATAGGTGCTGCCAAAAATACCGACATAATGATGACTAAACCTACCACCAATTGAAATAAAGTTTCCAATAAAACCGATGCCTTTACCAAAATTTAATCACTACCATGTGACTTATGGATGTCAAATGCAATTTGAGTGAAAAGTGACCAAAGAATTATGATTAATACCATATGCTCAAAGAAACTTGATAGGGTTTATAAACCATGCAACCACTTAAACATAATTTTGATGTCGATATCATATGCTTAGTATACTTGATTCTCATTAGGAGTATAAAGCAAACAAATTCTTTTACAAGAGATGTGGACCAAGTAAAACAAGGTATAAACACCTTTCCAAATGTACATGCCAATGGATATCAACTATAAACCAAGATCCTTATAACCATATCAAATACCAATGCAATGTGATCAAATATCAAACAATAATGCTTCTCAATACCAAATCACTTTACAAAGTGATTGACCACAATGAAACAATGTCATAACTTGTATGTTTTGTGCAAAACATAAGATGTGCCACTCATATATCATGTAAAGACAACTTGCAAAGGATCAAGCTGAAAATACCACAATTTGAAAGTGATCAATCTAAAAATACCTAGGACTTCTAATGATAATAAGTCATATATACCTGATTAACCATGCCATATACCTGAAACAACTGTGGCAATCACTGTGATAAGTAGTCTTTGAGGAATCAAACTGAAACACAAGTAATAAACATAGTCAGCCTCAACAAATATATATCAAAACCTGAATCAATGTGAAACCAATGAACTCCATAGGCAATATATCATGTAACTGCATAGCATATCATACTGTATATCAGAGAACCAGTATGTATCAAAACTGAAATTTGTGACTGCATGCCATGTAAAAGTGTCACAAAGCCATCATCTGAATGTAACAACTAGAAAATGAAACATCATGAACATTATCAACCTGAATGTGAAGTAGTGTAAAGATCATGTAAAAGACCCAATTTGAAACTGAATACCATGAAACTCATATCAAGTGAATTTGACATCAAGGACAAACAATAATCACAATTGAGAGCCAACAATTTTCACTTAGGATTTAGACCATTCTGTAAAATGTGAGAGCAAAAATTAAAATTTTGAAGGGCCTAAAATTTAAGACTTAACGGTCATACCTAAAACTTGTACAAAAAACCTAGAGAAGGCAAGGCAAGAAAACATAAACCCACAAAAAATGAAGCACACAAACTGAGGAAAAGAAAAACCCAAACAAAATAAAACCAAAATAGAAAAACATGAAAACCCAACTACCAAAATGTAAAAACAACAAAACCTAGAAGACAAAAATCAAACAAAACAAAAAACACGAGACAAAAAATGATCAAAACAAAACATGGAAGTGTGCCAAAAAGAAACATAAAAAATGAGAAGAAAACAACAAGAACATGAAACAAAAATGAGAGAAAATGAAAAGAAAATGAAGAAAATGGAATATCCTACCTTAAAGAAATGAATGGCGACTCGATATAGCTATTCCTCAAATTCCCAAGCCCAAATGCTCCTTCGCCTCTTCGTTTTTCTCCCAATGAAAATAAAATTCACTTATGAGCAGAATCATGGGAGAAATTTGATTAAATATTGGTTTCATACATGTGGAGTAATTAGTATTAAATGTGGTCCGTGAGCGGACTTCAGATTCATAATTGGACTTGCAACCTTACCATCGTTAGAAAACTCCAATCAGAATCACATTTCTGAATGGATAAGAGGCAAGATAAGACAACATGCAGAATTAGAGAAACACAATGAACTTGACCCCTTTTGAGAAAAGGCTCAAGTTCAAATCAGGATTCTAATTCCAAATAGAAAAATAATGTGGAGTCAAAAAATGAAATAGAACTTTCACTCTTTGTGAAAAGGCTCAAGGCAAAAGGCAAAAAAAAAAGAAATCAAAGCCCCAAAAAGGGAACAAGCCTTAGGGAAAAAACAAATAAAAAAATGCAAAACCAAGATAGGGGAAGGCAATGAAACAAAAGACCAAAACACAAAAAGGGAGATCCATTTTTACCAAAAAGGAAATGGAGTGGTTATGTAAGGCATAAAACCTCCCCCAAAAAATATTTTACCATTTACCAATGAGGTTCTTATTGCATTCCAAACTTGTATAGGTTTTCCTCACTTTTTTTGGGCCCATAAACATTATATAATATAAATTCAAAGGCTGGAGATACAACTCTTATCTTCATTTTCATCTAGTGTTGGTTTAGAGCGATTGGATCCACTCAAATCCTCAATGGATTTCATAGTGCTTTCAAGCCACCTAAATCCCCAATCGCATCGACGAATACACCTTCCCACTTTTTACAAAATCTGAGAAATGCATTTGCCTCCTCACCTACCAATTTTGTTTCTTTTAGTCAAATGACATCACTATTTTGAATATCCAACTAGTATTTTACTAGTCACCTTTTGTTAGGGGTGTTTAGCCCCCTAACATTCCAAATGAGAATCTTCATCTCTTTCCAAGGGAGGAGAAACCTCCATTGGATCTAGTCATGTATGTTTTTATTGAGAATTGGTTACATTTTAGCAATTTGTCCCTCCTCTTCTATTTTTTGGTATTTCTACCAACTTTTCTAGTAGAGATTTCCTTCAAAGATTAAACAATGTGTTTTTCTTCAATTATACCGATGGCATCCTCCTCCCCTAGAAATGAATATTTCTCTTAATCTTCCTTTTATATTCTATTCCCCAACTCTATTATTGGGAAATCAAAGTGCGGGATTTGGTGTGACCCCCTTTCTTCCACTTTTCCCTCCTCTACTTGATCATGAGTTACAAGAAAAAAACTATTTTAATTGGTTCGACAACAACCAATGCCCATTCCTTTGATTTTTTATCAATATCTCTCCTAGTTTCTTCCATCCTAACTTCTCCATTGTTCTTTCATCTTTACATTATTATTCCTTCCATACTTCTTTGAAGGTTCTAAGAAATCTCCTACAATATTTTTCATTATGGTTTCTTCATCTACATTTCAAACAAAAAATATCAGCTTCTCTACTTCTAGGGATTGTACTTAACATTCTAACTATAGACCAAGCTTATTTCCCTTGGTATTTCTTTAATTGCAAGAATTATAATTCTAGCTTAGATCAAAGACTTGTTGTTTCTCAAATCAACTTCAATCATGTGCCCCAGTGAGTCACCAATTTTTGTTAGACAATTACCAAATAAATATTTGTAGGGTAAATTATATAGACTCAACCACATCGGCCCTTCATTTGGATTACAATTTAGAGGATTAATTTTTCCCATCTCTACAAATATAAATAAGAGTTTCCAAACTTCCAACCCTCACTTTCGATGATTTTTTCTCTCGTTATTTCATCTACTAGAACCACCACAAAGAATCCTTTCAGCATGAAGTTGATTATTGGATCAACATTCCAATTTTCTACCACCCATGCACCAATCTCATTCCTTGTGAATATTTTCCCATAAACTATCCAATAACCATAGTCCTAATGAATTCCTCTGCATCCGATTCCACAATCTTTGTTAGATCAATCTCAAGACCCTCGGGCCTACTAACTCCATCCTTGCTTGGTTTATTACAATCTTTTTTTCTTCCCCCTTTAGCTTTCCACCATTCCCACATTCTGCAACTTTTGTTTCCTCTACCATCAATATCATGAATGATTTTATTTAGTAATAAGTAATAATATGAATTACAATTAAAATTTAAAATATAAAATCATAATTATAATATTAGATTATAGAATATTAAAAATCTTAATAATTCATAATAGATATAAATAAAAAATTTAAAAGGTATAATCATTATCTTATATTAGAAATATTAATAATTTAATTTATTTATTTAAATGCTAGATGTAATTTTTTAAAGTATTATTGATGTGATTTTAGAAAATAATCTCTTTTTATGATGGTAGTGTAAAAACCCCATCTCAAGAAAAACAATATTGTTTTCTTCAACTTACAAGAACTACCAACATAACCGATTGATAATATTCCAACAAGATTAGAAGTGTTAATTTCAAAAGTTCTTCATTCATCCTAGTGATGGTAAAGCAACATCACCACTTATACACTTACACTCAAAAGTGCTAAGCTCCTATGGATAGGGTCCTTCTTGGACCCAAACCTAATCCTCAAGGGTTCATGGTGACCCTACCTACGTATCCCGTCATGGGAATCAAAGGATTCATAGTTTTCCCAACAATGTCAGAGGGAGTCCAATCTATTGTCTTGTATGAGATCCATGATCTTTCCTTCAACCCATGACTTATTCATTAGGCATAAGTTATCATTTAGATAATTACAATATAATGATATTTTTTATAATAACTTGTCCTCAAGTGTTGGGTCCATACCAAAAATTAGTGTACAAACATTCACAATATTCACAAGTGGTCATTCATACCATAATCCCAAAGATCATACACAATATTTGTCACAAGAATACCTCCATATACACAAGTTGACTAGCTCATACACATCATAAGTATAACAATGTCTAGATCATACACAGATCACAAGTACAATGTTGATTTGCTCGTATGTAGATTACAAGTACAACTATGATTGTCTCAATTGCACATCACATTTACATTAGTGATTGGCTCTAGGATATTTTGTAAATACACAGTGACAAGCTCCAACATACATCACATATACATCATGATGAGCTCCACCATACATCACAAATACACAATACAAGCTCCAACATACATCATAAATGCATTGTGACAAGCTCCGACATACATAATGGCAAGCTCCAACATACATCACATCCATAATGACTGACTAAAACATCACAATAGCTAGCTAACACATGTCCATAATTCATCCCAGATAGAAGATAATATCGGTGTACTATGCACTACACCATGGGTCATATCCTTTCCTTTGGTCTTTTCCACCATTGGCCAAATGGGAAGAGGATTCGATGCATCCAATACTACACTGCAGGTCCATCCTCAACCCCAAAAGAACAAGTATACAGTTTGACAACTAGGAATCAGATGTGATGCATCCCATACTACACCGTAGGTCTGTTCACCATCCAAAGGGTTTCCCCAAGTAGTGAACCTACCAAACCCAGTGGATTGTGACATTAATCTCCTATACACTACCAACAACAAGTCTATCCACCTTGTGACCATAGTGATATTGTTAGCCATCTTCTTTGCAGTAATAGGTAATACTAGCCTCGATCAATTCCATGCCCTCAGTGACAATAAGTAAACCCCCTTGATCCAATGGTTAGCCCTAGATTAATGTTGCCCACATAGATAGGTCCCTACCCATACAATTGTTACTATATATTAATCATAATTAGGGTAGCCCATAACAACATTCACCTCTATGAACTAGGTGAATGTTGGATATTCCATAATAGTATCCTAGACATTGGTCATTGGCATGGTTTAATGATTACTTATCATTGCTCAGATATCTCGGAGGTTCACTCTTGGGTGGGTCATAGATAACATGAATCACAAATCACAATCAATAGATACATGGCCTATACATAGAGAAGACCTCTATATATGGAGTCATTTTTCATAGGACATAAAGGTTATTGGAACATAAGAAAAGAGGTTCACCATCAATAGGGTATCAATGATGAACCTAATTTTTACTAGGTGTGTGTTTCATTCAATTATGTGTGCAATACAATGCAACTAAGGTGCATAAATTAGACCTAATTTTTATATTAATAAGAGGGTAGGTTTTAAGAGGGTCAAATGATGTGTACCTTTTTGGGAAAGTGTTGTTTTGAGGCCCACTAAGGACTCATTCGCCTTTAGTAGTGAATGGGTCCCTATTAGGGTTTTTGAAAAGTGCTTTCTGTGTTTTGTTCCTCTCAGTTTTTAACTCCAAATTCCATATGTTCACTACTTTAGGCCTTATTGGGGACTCATTCACCTTTAGTGGTGAATGGGTCCCTATTAGGGTTTCAAAAATCAATCTTTGGGTTATTTTCCTCAATCTCTACACTCCCAAATCCTAGGTTTTCAGCTCTCGAAAGTTTGAAACAAATCCTCTAGAAGAATCTTCGTGATCTTGCAATGTAGATGACAACTTTTGTAACTTTGAAAATTTTGAAAACTTTTCTCCAAATCTTGCTCTTCAACCTAAAAACTGAAATCACACGTTCAAGAGGAGAATTTTTTTTTTTGTTAGGGGATAGGGGTTTGCCTTGGTCAAACCCCATTTTGATGATTAAATCTTGAGAAGAAACAATAAAAATGCATGAAGGAATGATGAATGAACAATATAATGTAACAACTCACCAATCCTCAATTGAAACCTTGGAATGAAAATTTGAATATTAGCATGAAGTGGCCTTGTGAATGTAGATCTTGATCATAAGCTTGAATATGAAACTTTGATAATGGACCACCATTGATACATCAACACACTAGCTCACTAACATGCAAGACTTTGACACGATGATAGATAACTTGATTGCTGCAATAAAACCTTGATAATATACCCTTGAATGCCCTTAAAATTTTCTATAATGCTTTATAATGCTCTTGCTCTTGATCTCATGAAGTCACATCAAGATTCTACATGAAACTATGTGAATTAGCCATATATTTATACTAAATATAAGGTTTAACCCTGAAATTCAAATAATCCAAGTCAACATCAGATCTAGGATTCAAAATCATTAAAATCTCGACACAAATAAATTCAAAAAGGCATGTCCTAGGTAAGGAGGACCCATTCGCCACCTTGGATGAATGGGTCCTAGCACAACTTTCTAGGGCCTAGCTTCAGGGAGGTGAAATAACATCAAAACCCCATGTCAAATATGCCAAAAAAAGGGGGTCCTAGGTTAGGAGGACCCATTCACCCAAAGTGGTGAATGGGTCCCAGCACAATTTTTTAGGACACCAACTTTGTCAATGTAAATTTCAGCCACTATCATTAATGGGTGTTGAGATAGATCCTTGAAAAATGTAATTAATAAGGCTTGGATTTAAATTAAAGAGTCCAATTAACCTCAACTAACCACAATTAATTAATGAAACCCTAGACAAGTTTGAAAGTGTAATAAAACACTTTACAACACCCTAAATAAGGCATAAATTAAGTACATTTTATCATTAAAAAGGGCCCTAGACTCAATGTGGATATGTAAAATACATTACAACACTAAATCAAGGCAACATTAGGTTCATTTGTTAATTATCTCGAAATGCAGGAAAAGGGGATACTTTTTCTGTTAATACATTTTCCCCCCAGTTTAGTGAGAGTTTTCCCCCATGAAAAACTCACACTATAGTAGACATTCAACACACTTAAGTATGCAGAAATAACAAAGATACATAGGCATACCCTATCAAAGGCTAAGAAAAATAAAAGGATCAAGCACAACCATTCCAACACAATGTGGAATGGGGCTATTTGTCTAAGAAAAAGGATCAAGCTTCGATAGTCTGTTCAACACTATGTGGACCAGGTCTAGGATTTTTATCCATAACATGCGTTCGCACTCTACGGTAGTGGAACCCCAGTCCATCCACAAGGTGAGTTATACCAATGAGGTGGAAAATTAGAGAGTCATATTAGCCTTCTATACCATACCGAAATTGTCCTCACAACTTCGATAAGGCACCACAATGCTATGCTTTTGAATGTCATGTCTATAAGATTTATGTTAAAGGGGATTTTTCTTTGTTCATGTAACGTATTCTCCTTAGGGAGCATCATGTCTAATATATTCAAGAGAGGATAAGTTAAAGAGTATCATATTTCCACTTATGGGATGCCTCTCACTTCACATCATGCCACTAAGGGAGATCATATGCTTAGAAATATTGCACTCTTGGAGGACATAAAACCCAATGACACCACCAAGAAAAGGACATGTCACTAGGAAAATAAAATCACACCATGAAATATTCCAAAAGATGTTATTGATGTATGCCCCCACTTTAAATTGGTTGCTAACACCATTACTGTGAGAAACTACTTTAAAGTAGTCAATGTTTTCCCCTAAGACATGAGAGCTTTCCTCAAAAAACCCTACTCCAAGTCATATGTTTTCAAAATTTAAAGTTATTCCATGAACAAGGAGGGAAGGGATTGCCCTCAAAAATACATAAGGGATCTATGGATTCGGGGTCAATATGTCTTTGCTACAATATTCTTTTTAGTGCTTGGAATTGTCATCACTCCCCAAATACTCATAGAACTAGAGGAATGACACAAAGACTGAAAACAAAGAAAAAGCCTTTCGGGTCAACATGGAAGAGACCTAAATGTCTCAATTCCTTGTTTCATCCCCAAAACAAAAACACAAGACCCATGAAAAAGATAAAAGGAAAAGGTTTTGGGTTAGCATGGAAGAGACCTAAATGTCTTGATGCCTTGCATCATCCCCAAAAGGAAAACACAAGACAAATGAAAAAGATAAAAGGAAAAGATTTTTGGTTAACATGGAAGAGACCTAAATATCTTAACACCTTGTGTCATCCCCAAAAAGAAAACACAAGACAAAAATTCTTACAACATAGAGAAGAATGTAGGTACATATAGAAGAATTCACAAAAAGAGAGAGTGATACATCAAACGAAACATCATTGGGGATCACATTATGCACATGCAATCACAAAAAGAAACATGAAAAATAAAAAGAGTAGTAAGGCACATGCGAGTCAACCTAGAGTAGGTTGCCTACATCCCAATCTTGGTATGTATAAATGGAAGGTGGATAACTAGATGAAGAGACAATAACACATACCAAAACTAGGACAAGGCTAACTAACCCATGCCCCCACTAAGTGCAGGACAGGGATGAGATGAGATAGGTGATGGTATGTTGCTCCTTGTAGAAAGGAAATGATTTACAATGAATCTAAAACATGTAATAGTGATTATCCTATGATCCTAAAACTATTACATGGCAAGGAGAAGCAACTATTTTTATTGATTATAATGGATAGACAAAGTATCAATTGTATACATATCTAATGAAATATGTCCACATGTAGTATCTATTAGTTCAGGATGCAACACAGTTAAACTTGTCTAGGAAGAATCTTTTGTAAGGTTGTTGATATTAAGTGAAGGCTTTTTAGATGCTTTTGTTTTTTTCAAGGGACAATAACCAAGACCGTTAGTTGTTTCTTGCATGTTAGGTTCTATAGGGATGCAGATACCTTATTCTCCAGCACCACATCCTTTTCCACTATAACCAAGTTTTCTCATAAATTCATAACCTCATCCATAATTTTTTTGTATTTCTTTCGGATTCAGTGGTTCCTCATAATCAACTTCATCAAATTTTGTTGTGTAATTTGATTTTTCTAAAGTGGTTAAGGTGGATGCTTTCAAAATTTATGTTGAATTTTATGTTGACATTACTGATTTTTATTTTCCCTTTTTCAGACTCTTTGTTTATGATCTTGTATTTGCCCATGAATGTCGTTGTGAAACTTAAGGAACCCCAATCATCTTCTAATAATTTAGTGACTTCATCAATGTTATTCTTGTGTTCTTCTTCTTTCTCGACTTCCACTTTTTCTATTTCATACAATGATTCCAAAGGCTCTTGTCCTTCTTTCTCAAAAATCAAACAACATTCTTGTGTAGGATCCGCTTTGAGTGTATAAACTTTTTTGTCATATCTATGTATTTCAGTTTACAATGAAGGGTAGAAGGCACCCCATTCATCTCATGAATCCATGGCCTACCTAAAAGAATATTGTATGAAATATCATGAGGAATAACATGGATTGAATTTTGCAAGGTAACCTTTCCAACTTTAATAGGTAATTTGATGACTCCAAGCGGTTGTTTTCCTACGTTATCGAACTCACGAGTAGATAAAGAATCAAGTTGAATTTGGCTTTTTTCTATTTTAACTCTATCAAGAAGTTTTATGCTACACAAGTTAAGGGTTGAGCCATTGTCAACAAGAGTTCACTTTATTTCTATTCGATTAACGTAAAATATTATCATGAAAGATTCATTTAATTTTTCTCTTCTAACAAGGGTAACTCATCTTGAAGAAAGGTAATGTCTAAGTTGGCCAGAGTTATAGCTTGAATTTGGGCTGCCACATCATTTGATTGCACATTAGGAGGGGTAGGAATTTGTTGTAAAGCACTTTGAAGCATGTTATGATAAATAGGTGAAGCTTGAATAAGGTTCCATAAGGATATCTTAGCAGGATTATTTTTAAGTTGTTCAACATGATCATACTCCTTTCCACTTTGTAAAGGAAAATGGGGAGGACTAGGTAAGATAGGGTTAGGAAATGGGAAGGAAGTTCTAGTTTTTTGTCTTGGTTGTGGATTATACCTAGTGTTATATGTATGAACAATGGTATTATAACTCATTTTCTGCAAAAAATTATCAAGTTGACTTTTAGGTGGGTATAAGATAAACACGGGTTTATTTTGAACTTTTGGTTGTTGTGAGGGTGGATAAATGATAAGTTTAGGCTCAAGAGAGTACTTCAAGGGATATCTAATGTGCATAACCTTAGAAGACTTATCCTTATTTTTATGATCTTTTAGTGAAGGAGAGTCTAAATCCACTTCATCATATTCATCTAAGGAATCCTCGTCACTATTGTTTGAAAGACATGTGTCAATGTTCTTATTTTCTTCCAACATGATATCTTCCCTAGTAGGAGAGTTTATAGGAGAGCAAGAAACTATATGTTCATGAAATTCATTGTTTGGTTCTTCTACAATGTCTTCATCATAAGTAAGGGAGTTATCAATGGTTGGATTTTATTTCTTATCTGGAACGCCCTGCCACGTGACCCTAAAGGAAGTTGCAACTCAACGCGGAAGCGTACAATTTTTTTTTTAAAAGTGCATTATTAACAAAGAAGATGCACAATACTTTGCAACAACCTCTAAGGTAACGTGACAAGATTGTATTAATTACCAAAACATACACACCACTTGAACACAAAGCATTTATTAAAATATAACCATACTTTTAATTTCACATACTTACTAGCATTAAAAATTCTAACACTAGGATAACATATCTTAAGTTCCAGATTACATTATCTTAAAAGTGGATTTACAATACTCATTCTCAGAATGAGGTAGATCAAACCTAACTATTACAATTACAATATTCTTCCTCCTAAACAAATGAGGGGAATAATAAATACAAGAGCTAATCTAAAGTAAATAGAAAGCTTTAAACCAAAGAATGAAACCACTGCGAGCTCTCCACTGGAAAACCTCGCAACGCAATCTGCAAATCAAAAGGGGACCCAACAGTGTAGGGCGCACGTTCCTCCCAACCATGTGGTACCTGAAGGCCCACCCCCCGTGCTAGGAGATAGTAACACGGATACAAGGACAATCCCTACAACCTCTAGTCACAGGCTGACTCCTCAATAAACAAAACCTCTACAAGAATAACATTAACACAAAGAATACATTGCTACCTGAGTTTAACAAAATGACTCACCAGTATCCAAAACATACTACTAACCTAGGATAAATGTCACTCAAGGTACATGAGTTACCCGTCAGATCTTTTAAGATCTCGGCCCCCATTCAGCTTCACCCTCCTACGGTTATCATGTAATACATCACCACTCCAAACTAAGGAGGTACAAATAATCCAATAATTTCATTCTGAGAAGAAACAACCATTTCCCGTTTGTAGAAACCAGGTGACACACTAAAAACAACAAACTTACTACCATAGAGAGCTACACAAGACAAAACCATGAATGATAACTCAAATGAACATTCCTCACAAGGAAGACTTACAAGAACTCATCTAATACCTCTTTTCAATTACCCCTAAATCCCATAGAAGATATCTCAAACACATCATAAAGACCTAATAGTTTAATGTTTACAACATTCTAATTTATCACAACCTTGCATACAGTCAATGAAATGACTCATAACAATTCACACAACTCAATTATCCCAATTTAACTAATTAATTAAAAAGGTACTTCCAAACAAAAATAAACATCACACTAACCATTTCCCATATTTCCTCAATTTAAAATAATAAAACCTTCGTTTCTACTAACATATTATATACATACCTTTCAAATACCTATTCCTGCAATACATTTAATTAAATATTCATTTCCTCTAATTGCAACTAGAAGAACCACATAAGCATTCAACACGATAAATCAATCTAAGATTTGGATTTACTAAATCCTTTCACATTCAGTGATAAGCAGGAATAATAAGACAAGTTACACAATCTCCTCTAATTTAATAAGAACCCTTATATAAAGACGAAGAGGAAAATTCAACTAATTAACTAACAGATTCTTCAAATATCTCAATTTAAGTTAAACAACTATAAAAACATCATTCCATTTATTAATCTATTTCCCTCAGTTTTATACTCAATAAAATATCTATTTTTTTTTCAAACGAATTACATCATTCAGTAAAATTTTATCTTTTTTCTTTTTCAAAAACTCATTAGATTAAATTCACCTAATACATGCATTTACATGCATCTAATCCAATGCCTATTTAAACGAAAACAATTTCCTCATTTCAAACAATATTTTATTTTAGAATTGACTCAACTTATACATGAACATGCACCTTTTAAACAGAAGAAACTAATTCAATTATCTAATTTTCAATTCCATGATTATATTTATAAGAAATGAATATTTATTTTCTCAATTGAAATTATTTCACTTAGCATTATTCTAATCGTGCATTTAATAATTAAAATCTTATATATACATATTAAATCCTTTACTATTAATTAATTCCTTAAAATCCCAAATTATAAACATAATTATAAAATATATAAATAATATATATATATTTTATATACACAATTTATATATATACAATAAATATTAGAACCCCCATGCATAAAATAAAACCCGAAATCCCAAAGAAACTGGTGGTGAAAACCATTTGTTCCAGGTCCGAACAGAGGTTACAAGCGACGTCGTGGGTATGCTTGGGGCGGTTGTGCTTAAGCACAGCCGAACCCCCATCTACTAGGGCGCGACCAAGAAAGGGTGGAGAGGGCATGTGTTGACTAAGGGACAACGCTCCCTCCACAATACTGTGGAGGGCGTTGCCTCTTAGGCAGTCGCATCCTCCCAGTAAGAGGCATGGTGGGGGTTTCAAAGCCCTCACCAAACAAACACAGAGAAATAAATTTCATACCCTGCCAATTACAATCCGCTGTACGGCGACATCATTTTTTTCAATGACATTTTTTTGATATTAAACAAATTTATATATATATGTCAGGTATATATATATGTGAATGTATATATAATTAATTATATATATTCATATATATGTATATATAACGTATATATATATATATTAAAGAATTTCAATCAATAGTTTAAATTGGGGAAAATAATTTTTGAAGAAAATCATTTACAAGAAAATATTTGGACAGACAATTTTCTAAGAAAAATTTATACAATATCAACAAACGTTTTTTTTTCAAATTTGAGAGAGGGATTTCAATTCAAATCTTTTTAAAAGAGAAGTTGCAAAGACTTCTCCATAATAAATTTAACAAGACTTCTACAGACAAATTAAACAAATTTCCAAAAGATTTCTAAAATCTATTTCCTCTAAATTTACACAGAGGTTTTGCAAATTTTGAAAACAATTAAAGCTTCTACAACCAAAACACAAAACTTCTTGCACAGACAATCTTTCAATCTCAGTTAAACTATCTTGAGCAAAGCTTCTACAGAATTAAATTTTGTGCAGACAATCTTTCACACACAATAAAATAAATAACATAAATTGAAAGAACCTGTTTCCCTGAAGCTTGAAGAAGATGAAGATTGAAGCAGAGCCTCTCCTTCAAAGATCAATTCCAAAGTTTCTCCCAAAAATCACCACTTCCAGGAAGATGTAAAAAAAATACAGAAACCCCCAAAAATTCTTGAAAACCCCTTTGTTTTCTTTCAATTTTCAGCCAAAAACTCTTTCCAACATAATATGTTTTCCTCTCCAAAAATCTCCTGTCCAAAAAATTCTCTCTCCCTTTTTAATTAACTTCCTCCCCAAAAATAATATCTCAACCCAGAGTAAATCATGCATTCTTCTCACACACATGTCACATTCCAAATATCTTCTCAACAATCAGTTATTTCCTCCAAGCCGTTTTGCATGTTGAAATAATTTCTAATTTCAATTTAATTCCAAATACTAATTTAATTTCAACATAAATTTAGTACCTTCTAATTCAAACTAAATTTCAAAATGAATTAATTTCCATTTATTTTAATAATTTCAAATACTAATTTAAACCCAAATACTAATTTAATTCCATATTGAAATTAATTAATCCTAATTGAAATTTACAATTTAAAATTAAATTAATTTCTCCTTTTCTTTTAATTTTCTCAGCAACATAATTAATTTATTAATTTTAATTATTTAATAAATAAATTCAACCCATTGGATTAAATTTAATTAATTAAATAAATCAAATTTAATTAATCAACTTAAATAAAAACTTCTATCACAATGTATAATTTTAATTTAAATAAATATCAACACTATTTAAGGCAATAACTCTAAGCATTTATTTCCATAAACAAGAGTCCTTCCGAATTAAATAATATTAAAACAAGCACCAAAGACATAACAGACTCAACTGATGACACACTATGGCTAGGGTGTAGAACTGACACAGGTAACCTAGCTACTATCTCTCAATTATCATACCATTGGGTCGACACGCTCAAACCTATGAATCCAAGTGGAGTCGATGTTGTGTACCTGCAAACCTGTATCCAAGCCATCAATAGCACATGCATATAAAATCATTATAAAATACACCGTGAAGAGGAAATCACAGAATCGCAAGGCGCTCGCAAGCGAGTGATGCAATCCTGTCCCCTTCACCAATACAATTTCATCAAACTGACACTTCCATCTAAATAACATCCATAAGCAATAATCATGTCATAATAAACCAACATTATTTTAATCAACACATGACAAGTATAACATCAAGGAAAGTACATCTCATAACACACATAGTTTGTATCATTCAATAAGCAAATATGAAATAACAAAGCATCTTAATCTAACATAAGAGCAAAACAAAGGGGTGTTACATTATCAATGATGGCTTTATCTTGTTCAATAATGTTTTCACTAGGGGAAGAGAGACAAATAGGATTCTCATGACTCTCATCGATTGGATTTTCTAATATCAAAATATTGTTTTTACCCATAGTATATATATTAGGAGGTCAAATTTGATTGTTATGATTTTCCATGATTTCATCCTTTTATTCTAAGGTCTCATTCTCTTGTGCCATAATATCTACCCTAGTAGGGGGCTTTTAATATTTTCATCACATTTCATTGTTAGATTTTGTAAAGTAGCTTCATCACAAATAGGGGAAGCATCAAGAGAAGAACAACTATGAGTTCCATGCTTACTAATGATTGGAATTTTTTGTTCAAATAGATCTTTCCAAATGGTAGGAGCATTAGGAAAGGGAGGAACAAAATTATCATGAATCTCAATAAGTGTATCTTCTAACACCAAATGATCGTCTTCGCATCTAGTTAGGATATTAGGAGAACAACAAGGTTGATTATCATGATTATCTACAATTACATCCCCGTGTCCTATAATGTCCTCCCAAGTAGGAGAAGTAGGATTGTCATAGCTCCCAATAATTTTACCTCTTAACACCAACATGTCCTCCTCATAAATGGGTATGTGCAGGATCATCATGTAAAAAGCAAGCCCTTAAGTGGTGATGAAAATTTAGAAAAATCAGAGTTAGGCAACTTGACGTAAAAATTTGAATAAGTTATCTATATTATTTCAAAAATATGTAAGAATAGAATCTCTAGAAAATTGAATGTAGTTTCTAAACTACTAGGTTTATTTTTATCTTTAAAATCTATTTGGTGAAAATTTGAAATTTCAATGTAGTAGTACTTAAATTTCAAGGAAAAAATAAGAAGTAGGTGTCTGTTTGACCACCCTAACCATAAAAAATGATAATAGTTTAGATATAAGTAGAGGACTCATGTCCCGATGTGATGCATATTTTTTGTAATTTTTTTCCAAGTAAATAATTAATCATGAATCTTTTATTACAACTTTTAAGAAATATAAAAACTTGTATGTCTGACCACCTTAACTTGGTCAAAAATTCAAGAAATTCAATTTTTTTAAATCATATAGTATGTGAAGCATAGGATGTGACACATGTTTCCATTCAAAAAATGTGATACCATTTGAAAGCTATAGATGTTTTTCAATTAGCCTATCAATCAAGACTTTAGTCATAATTCAAATAGAAAATGAATAATAATAATTTGTTAAATTCAAAGTAAAGAATAATTTATATTGGTGGAAAGATGAGAATCTCCTTTAGAAACACTTTTCATTTCATCAATTTAGGGTAAAAAAAAGTTGTTAGCCACATGGGCGAAGTCTAGAAAAGCAACGTAAGTTGTTAAACACATTTTTTGGGTTGACTTCTTAGGATTGGCATGTCCTAGCCAAATTCTGAAGCAAACCCGAGGCTAATCCCTAGGTAGTAGGGTTTGTGTTAGACATATTGGATATTCGATTTATTTTATATATAATTTTAAAAAAATGTAATATACTTTTTAATATATGATTTTTCAAAATGTAATAAATAGTTTATAGTTTATTTTAATATATCTAGTTGATAATATACAATATAGTTTATAATTTAATATATAATATATAATTTATGATAATCTCTTACGGAATTGTGTACATTATATTATTATGTATATTATTTAAATATTATTTATATATTTTAGTTAATGTATAAATATTCATATATATAAAAAATTAATATAGAAAATATTATATAACTAATTAATATTACTAATAAAAAAAAATTTAAACATTATATCTTTCCCTCTCTCTCCCTCTCTCTCTCCCTCCCCCGCTCTCCCTTTCCCTCTCTCTCCCTCTCCATTGCCCTCTCTCCATTCCCCCTCCTAGTTCTCTCTCCCTCTCTCAAACCCTTCTTCCCCTATTCTCATCTCCCTTCCCCCCCCACTCTCTCTCTCTCTCTCTCCCCTTCATCCCCTCCTCCCCTCTCCCTTCCCCCTCCTAACTCTCTCTCGCTCTCTCTTTCCCCCCTCCTAATTCTCTCTCTCCCTTCCCCCCTCTCTCTCTCTCCTCTCTCCCCTCCCTCTCTCTCCTTCTCCCCCCTCTCTCTCCCTTCCTCCTCCTCCTCCCCTCCTAACTCTCTCTCCTTCCCCCTCTCTCTCTCTCTTTCCCTTTCCCTCTATCTTTAGATCTCTCTCTCTCCCTTTCCCTCTCTCTTTCCCTCTCCCTATCTCTCTATCTCTCTCCCCTTCTTCCCCTCTTCCCCTCTCCCTTCCCCCTCCTAATTGTTAGTGTTTCTTAGATCAGATTAGATAACAAATTATTCAATAGAAATGCAACACATAAGACAAAGAACACAACAAGATACCCTGGGAAAACCCTCCTACTCGAGGGAGAAAAACCCAGCAAATGATTCTCTTCTATATATGATAATATAGTGACAGAAATCTGCTTACAACATAGCCCAACAATGGCTAATGTTTTCGCACTTTTCCTTGATGCTTAGATACAAATGAATCTGCTCTTCCTTGAAAACAGACTGCTGCTACAGGAATGATGATCTGCTGCTCAAGTATGAACTTCTTCTAGGAATGCGAATTATGATGAATAACCTTGATTTCTGTTCTTCCTGAATTATGCGAATTTCTGCTCTTAAGGTAATTGCGAACTCCTGCCTTAATACTTGACTTGTAACAATAACAAACTGACCTTCTATTTATACAACACAAGGCGCCTCTTGACTTAGGTTGGCCTCTATACAATAAATGATAAATAAAGGAACATGAAGTCAGCTCAAGGAAAGTGCGAACTTATAAGGGTCGGCTTCTTTATATATATAAATTGTCTTTCTTGGGAAGTGCAGACCGAAGCTGCAAATAACATCAACACTAATTCTCTCTCCCTCTCTCTCCCCTTCTTCCCCTCTACCCCTCGTCCCTCTCTCTCTCTCTCTCTCTCTCTCTCTCTCTCTCTCTCTCTCTCTCTCTCTCTTGTCTCTCCCTTTCCCTCTGTCTCTTTCTTGTCCAACCTCCACCTCCTAATTACTCTTCGGTCTATGTGTGCAAAATTGGATATCTGATTCATATCAGATATCCGATTCTTATTGAATATCCAATTTGTAGCACCAAAATCTTACCATTGCTAAACATTTTGAATTATTTTTCAAATCAGATATCGGATTTTATCACATATCAGATTCGTGGGTCATAGAAAAACCTTAAGTGGTTCATTTTGGGCATCCCAGTGGACCCTACATTCTTTTTGTAGGCGACAAAAACATGATTTCAGATAGGAAGAGACAAAGATCAAATTTTTGGAGCATATTCTACTCAAATTTTTCATAAACAATCATTTTTTTAGCA
The DNA here is from genome assembly GCA_007115665.2 of Sequoiadendron giganteum. Taxonomy (NCBI): domain Eukaryota; kingdom Viridiplantae; phylum Streptophyta; class Pinopsida; order Cupressales; family Cupressaceae; genus Sequoiadendron; species Sequoiadendron giganteum. The sequence goes on along the minus strand of CM021107.1, from coordinate 443,721,906 downwards.
TCTTTTTGGAGGTATAATGGGGAGCAACCGTCGTTAGAAGAAAAAACATAAGAGAAATCTTACAAAAGAACAAATTGAAGCATATAAACAAAGAGATAGAGAAATTCATAGGAAGAGAAGAGAAGGTATGTCAAATATTGGTAAACTTGGGCCCTTTGGTCTTTCAAGTGAAGAGGAAATTGAATATGTTCAAGGTGAAAATATTGGAATTGAAGATGTTGACCATGATATTGAAACTGGGAATGAAATTATTGAAATTGATATTGAAAATATGCAAACTGAAAATGTTGGAATTGAAGATGTTGAACATAATATTGAAATTGGGAATGAAATTATTGAAAATATTCAAGCTAAAAAATGTTGGAATTGAAGATGTTGAACATATTATTGAACCAAGTGTAAATTATGTTTCTCCAAATTACATGAGAAATGAAGAAATACATATTCCAAATTCAAGACCTTCAAGAACCCCTAAATGGTTACTTGAAATTGATGAGAATATTATAAACAATTTTGAAGGAAAGAGGTCAACACGAACCCTTTGGTTGTGGGCTATAGAACTTTTCAACCAATATTTTAGCAATAAGACATTGACCGAGCAATGCCAACTTTTTGTACAATTGCTAAAGAAACAAAAGATGAGACCTTTGCTAGCCAATTTGAAGATTCATGTGAACAAGAAGACCGAAAAAAATTCTATAATTGTCAAAAAAAAAATTAATGCTCTCCAGTCTATTGGAAAAATAACAAGGAAAAAGATAAGAGAGCTACTCAGAGAGTCATTACAACTACCCTAGTAAGCCATCAATTTAAAAAGGCTCGCTTTATGAGACAAACTTGTATTGATTTTGACATAAATCATAATACTTTGGATAGAGCACTTGACAAAAGAGAAAGAATAGATGATCCTCTTCAAAATGATACATGGGATTTTTCCGGGAGGCTTCCACATGTTAATAAGAAGCTAACCGATAATGTAAAGCAAGTAATTCAACAATTTTGGCATGATAACTCTAGAGTATCACCCAATGCAAAGGATGTTTTAAAGTTAAGAATTGGAAATCGAGTCCATACACCGCATCCTAAACATTTCTTGGAACCAATCCAAACAATGTTGTTCAAATTTTTTATTGAAACAAATCCAAATATGAAAATCTCACAAAGGACTTTTTAAAGTTTGAGGCCATTTTATTGTGTGCCTCTTAAAATTTGTAATACTTGTTGTTGCAAATACCATGTGGAATTTTCAATGTACCATGAACTATTATGCTATATCCATTCTACTTTGCATACTAATGAAATGTTGAAGGAGTGCAGTGTAATGCATCTTCCAAAATCATCAAGGGACTTGCTAGATCTTTTTTTATGTTCTAGAGATGATGGTTTCCTTTTCTATAGAAATGATTGTTTAAATGCGAAGTGCTCACAATGTGGTGTCTTGTCAAAGCTTGTTCAATGTTTTCATGAGGGTTCTAAACATGAATTTGGAAAGAAGCTTGTTGAGAAAAAGATATATGAGATAGTCAAATATACTTTGCAGAGTGGAGGTGAAGGTTCTAGATGCGAGTTGGCTACAAAAAGAATGTAGTGTTGCTGATTTTATTTCAGATTTTAAGGACAATAAGTATGCAAGGCATATCCATAGGTCTCATTGGTTGGATCAAAAATTCAGGATACTCCTTTCCGATTGGAACTATTATATCAGTGGTTGATTTTGTAGAAAACTACACATTGCAACCACAAAATGAGGTACAATTTCAGTATTACAATTCCATTCAGATTGATATTTTTGTCCACAAAACATTTAGACATGCACCTGATAGTACAGAAGAGGATCGAAAGATAATCAGAGAGTATCATTTCTATATGAGTGATGATAGATCTCACTCATTCGAGTATGTCCAACATTTTTTTGATAATTTTATTGAGCTCTTGCAAGAGCATGACATAGCAGTGGGTCGACATCTCATTTGGTCAAATAACTGCACAAGTAAATTCAAGAATGCTTGTATGTTATATTGGTTGAGTCAAATTCATGTAGAGAGGGGTGTACCTCATATTTGGAGATTTTTTGAAGCTAGGCTTGGGAAAGGGGAGCATGATGGAGCAGGTGCATGTGTAAAGAGAGCTCTAGTTAAGGAGAAATTGAATATTTCAGGAGAAAAATTCAATGATGCACATTCTATTGTTGATTGGTGTAGTTCAACACTGTCACAAGGAGGGACACTTGATTCAACAGTGTGAAGATTCTTTTGTTTGGTTGAGGAGGGTACAGTAAAGCAGATTGGATTGTCATACAATCAAAGATTCTTCAAATATGCATTCATTTCGAAGCTTAGATGCAAGCACACAGACCATTTGGACACAAGAGTTGGCTTGTTTTTGTTAGAGTTGTATTCAGTGTGAGAGGGATCAATGCGAGTCACGTGAGTGGGTGGATACATGGGTTCCACAATATCTAACTCCTCTATCTCAAATAATATCCATGACAAATGACACAATGGAAAGTTCAATTGATTATGAACGTCTTTCAGATCTACTACAACCATGACATTTTTTTGCAATTGTTGCACCACAAGGGAATGAAGAGAGACCGGACTATTGGTTGGTTCGATGTGTGTGGGAAAAGAATGAGCTAACACAACCGATGGAAGAGGATGATGGGTTCATGTATCCTAAAAGTTTAGTTGTGGTTGCAAGAACTTGGTTGCGAACATACATGATTAGAAAGAATGGAATGTACCTATAATTGAATACTACGAGAGACACAAAACCATTCTCATGTATTCACACCTTGTTATAGCAACAAATGTTAATTTTTTGAAGCATCATGCCAAACCAAAGATAAAACAACTATGGACACTTAGTAATGTTGATCATGAAGCAATATTGGATACTCTTAAGCAAAGAGATGACCCTTTAGGCACACTTGAATAGCATATTCAAGAATGGAAGGCACAATGCTTAGGTTCATTATGCTTAAGTTCATTAGTGTTCTTTATTTAATACTTGAAAAAATTAATTGGTTGGTTGATGGGATAGTTAGGATACAATTGAAGAAGCTGAAATTAAGGTAATGCTCTGATATAACTATTGAAGAAGCTTAAATTAAGGTAATGCTCTGATATGGATACAATATTTTCAAAGATTTTAGTTCCATATGCATCTTTTGGCACTTTTTCTATCTATTATCCAAACAGAGAATTATCTTCAATCTGTTTTCATTTATTATTATTACTGACACATTCTGCTACTATGATAAACTATATTTTCAATGTCCAAAGTTAAGAGAGGAGGACTAGCGAGCATGTTTGAAAGACAAGAGAACCAATAGTCACTCCATCCAGCCAAATTTTTAAGGCAACAAGGGATCTATTTCCTTCCCCTAGAGGGAAATATGGTTTGTACTATATGTTTTGTACTATTGATATATACATGAAATTTTATGTCCATATGGCTCCTTTGTACTAAGCCTGTATGTATTTTTTGGATATATTGTATACTTTTATCAATATATATCACTGTATAGCCTTACAAAATTTTGGTTACTAAAAACTTATTTTGCTACTGCCATTCTTGAATCTCCCTTATGATGTGTATTGTGTAAATTTTATGCTTGAATGTTGTAGACATGGATTTTTGGTGCAGGGGCACCATGAAAGTTTGAATTTGCAAGTTTTGGAAACATGGTCTAGTATTAGGTATGTTAGTGTTTGAGTCTTTTTTGAGGTCTAATAAGGTAATATGGACCAGTTTGTGATGTAATAAGTCATATTAGTGTGGTTTGGGGTCATCTTAATTAATATTGGAAAAATTGCAAAATGATGTAACTTATGTTTGGAGTCATCTTGAGTCATTTTGTGTCAATATGTCAAAAATTGCAAAATAATGTAAAGTTGTAATGCAAAATTGTCAAATGTTGTAAAATGGCATATGAAGAGTCAAATTGTAAAACTTGTGCTATGAATCAAGTTATTTATGTGTTTTAGGGCCCATTGGGACTATTTAATGGCACTTAAATTTTTTTGAGGGTCATTGGAGTCAAAAATGCAAAAATTACATATTTTGTAAAAATTGTCATATTGAAAGTGCAAACGGTGGAACACCAATGGTCATGTTGGTTTAAAAGGTTGTTGAATCAATTTAGGAGGTTGGATCTGGTGGAAAAAGTGTTAAAAAAAATTTATAAACTCAAATGTAGGGTTGATTCATACTTTTGTGAAGGGAAATCAAATAAAGTTCCTTATTTTTGCCAATTTTCTATGTTTTTTCCAGAAAATATTCAGTTTCAAAGCTCTGTATGGTTCTGTACATTAGGTTCTTGGTTTGTAATGATATAAATTTTGTGGAAAATAGATCTATCTCCATTTTGGCTTTAGAGTGAATAAATTTTGTTGATTTTTGTGCATTTGGTGGCGAAATTATTATAGGTGGTTGAAACTTGTGTTTTAAGGGTTTAAAAATGCTTAAATAGGTCGTCTCATCTATTGTACATGTTGTGGCTCAATGGGATGGCCCAAATAGGTTGGAATGGGTATAAATAGGGTGAATAATGATTTTTGTATGCAAGAAATGTCTTTTGGTTGGTTTGGCATGATGCCCTAGGTGGCAAATAGTGCATTTTTTGGGTGAAATTGGGTGGTTTGAGTGAGAAAATGATAAAGTTCTTGGGGGGAGTATATATCTCTTGATATTTTGAGTTGTTACAGGTCTTTTATGTTGGAGGTGTTGGTTGGGTTATATATGCCCTAGAAGGTTGTTTTTCAATAAACCCCCATGTAAAGTGCAAGAAATGAGGGTTTCATGGAAAGGTTCTTTGGGAAACGTTTCTCCACAAACTAATTATGGAATTTGGGGTTATGTTGGCTAGTGAGTGTTTACCAATTGAAATTTGGGTGAAAAGGAAAGTTTAAGGCATAGTTCCTTTGTAAAAGTGACCAATTGGGGGTCTAAAACGGTGAAAAAACCTGATTTCATGGTGTTGGTCCAAAGGAGTGATATGTCCATTTGAGATATGTTTGGATTGAGCCAAATGGGTATATGAAACCTTAAATATTTTGTGGGTTTGTTAAGTGGTCTGAAGTTATGCCCTAGTTTTGGTGTTTGGACACTTGCAAGGAAGGGTAGTCAAATAGGTGAAGTCTGAAAAGATAGGGTTATAAGCCTTGAAACCTTGGCTGATTTGGAGTAAATTGTGATTGTGGTTGTGTTGATCCCCTACTCATTGCATCATAAAGGGTTGGTGCAATAGTTTATTGAGAGCTACAAAGCTAGTTTACATCTTTCAAAGTCAAAGCATTACTTCACATTGCATAACTAATAACTAGATGCCGATAGATGACAAAATTTAAATTATAATATAGTTTCTACAAAGTCAACCTAAGCAGATATATAATTAATTCACATTGCATAACTAATAACTAGGAGCAGCTGCCAATTGGATTTTCTTATCATGGCATTCTATGAGACTAGATTTCTTTGAGGTATTTTTTCAAATAGTTCACTGCCTTATCTATGTTACCACATTTTTCATGCATGTCTACCAAAGCATCTTGTCAAATAGTTCACTGCCTTGTTGCTATGGCTAAAATCCTAAAACAAGTGCTTTCAAACAAGCCCTGGATGCTTGGAAAAAATATATCAAAAGTATAATAGTAAGCAATAGCATAGACAAGGTAGTGAACTGTTTGAAAAAATGCATCAAATAAATATGGTGATGGAATTTCATGACAAGCCATAGACAAGGAAGTGAACTATTTGAAAATATGCCTCAAATAAATGTGGTCTCATGGTGATGGAATGCCATGACAATAAAATTGCTTTTGATTGTCATGGCATTCCATCACCATGAAACCTCATTTTTTTGAGGCATTTTTTCAAAGAGTTCAATGGAGTTTCTATGCTACCACATTTTTGTACATGTCTATCAAAGCATTATATCAAACAATTAATTGCCTTTCTACTATGGATTGTCATGGAATTCCATCACCATCAAACCACATTTCTTTGAGATATTTTTTGAAACAATTCGATACCTTGTCTATGCTACCACATTTTTTGTACATCTTTACCAAATAATTTTATCTAACAGTTCACTACCTTGATTCTATGGCTAAAAGCCTAAAATGGGTGCTTCCAAACAAGCTATGGATGCTTGGAAAAAACTATCAAAGCATAATAATAAGCAATAGCATAGACAAGGCAGTGAACTGCTCGAAAAAATTCCTCAATGAAATGTGGTCTCAATGTGCTTGTCATGGAATTCCATCACCATGGGACCACATTTCTTTGAGCCATTTATTTCAAATAGTTCACTGCCTTTTCTATGCTAGGACATTTTTCATACATGTCTACCAAATCATTTTATCAATCAATTCACTGCCTTGTTGCTATAGCTAAAATTCTAAAATAGGTACTTTCGAACAAGCTATGGATGCTTGGAAAAATAATATCAAAGTGTAATAGTAAGCAATAGCATGATGCAGAGTAGGGAGGCCTTCAATCAACTAAACATAAATCCAACTAGTATACCAAGCCTTTGTTCCGCCAAACCCTATCAAGGGTGATTCTCCTCAAACTTCACTATTTGACTTGTAGGTCTACAGACCCAACTTATTCACCTTTTCTTGAACATATGTTCCCTACCCATAATTATTCCATTCCACCGAGTTACAGTAGGATACAATGGGTGGAATGGCTAAAAAGTCATTTTTACACACTCAACTACTTACATTTGATAACTTTTTCCCTAAGAGAGAATTCACCACCATGGGAAAAGGCCTCTGAGATAGAAAAAACCGAGAGAGGTTATTGTAGAGGGGCCCAACATGATCCCATAGGGTTAAATGAGTATTTTCTAAGTGTCAGGGTGTCCAAATACGAGCATGTCAATGAAATTTGCAACCATTTTGCACTTTGGACTCTTAAGGGATTTTGTCGGTTGAATGTAGCTCAGAGTGATTCTGCATGTTTCAGTGCATAAGAGGACCATGCCTAGCATAAATCTACCCACTCAAACATGTCGAAATAGTTCATTTGGTCACAAAAGTTGCAGAACAAAAGTTGCACCACTTTGCAACTTTCAACTACTTGCATTTGACAACTTTTTCCCCAAACGAGAATTTGCTACCACAGGAAAAGGCCTTCGAGAAAGCAAAAACCGCGAGAGGTTATTATAGAGGGGACCAACATGATCCCATAGGGTCAAAAAAGAAGTTTCTAAGTGTCATGGTGTTCGAATACAAGCATTCTAAAGTTTTATTTTTGTTGGATGTCTGCATTGATCATCGTGCTCGCAATCCGATATTTTCTCTTGTGTACTCATATTTTTCATGTTCATGGCCAACAAGGTGATTGAAGCATGTTGAGGATCTCTGAGGAAGAATATTTGAAGGTTTTTTGTGTTCTAGGGCATTGTAATGGGTCTCTACTATGTTTTGGTTGACCTTGGTTGATGCGCATTGATAATCTTTAATGTTTTGGGCAGACAATTTGCATTCATTTTATTATTGTATCAAAGTTGATATAAAGCAATTTAATTTCTTGTTGCGGATATATATAAGTGATTGTTTCTTCATTTGAGATGTATGCAAAGTGTGTGTATGTGAAGTGTGTGTATGCAATGTGTGTGAGTGTTATGTGCGAAAAAGGTTCAGATCATTCGAAGGCAGAGAAGAGTGTGAAGAAGAGGGAAATAAAGTGAAGAAGTGTTCATGTGCTTAACCGGAACTGTACTCAAGAATTAGTAGATGCTGCTTTTTTAATTCAAATTCTTCAGATGGATTTAATCTGAATGTTTTCTATAAGACAGTGAGTCTTCCTTTGAGTAGTTAGCTCTAGGCAATGTGCCTGAATGCATGTGCATTCCTCATATATTCTTCTTATACTTTTAACAGGGTATAACTTGTGGATTAACCTCCTTCGTGGTTTATCCCCTAACAGGGTTTCCACACAGTTTCTGATGTGTTGTTGATTCATTATTTCACTGTTATTAATTAGATATGAGAATAAAGGTTAATGAGTTTAATAAGTTTGAAATTCTATGACAAATGATTCACCCCCACCTCTCAGTTGTATGCCCTTGTGTTGCCAAAAATTGGTATTACAGTAGGTTCCTTTGAAGAATTTTAATAGCTTGAGGTGATCCAGGATGGTGACATACAAGAAGGATAGTGTGAGATTTGATGGAACAAAGTATTCTCTGTGGAAGGCTAGAATCGAGTGTCATTTGAAGTGCATTGGTGAATCCTATTGGAACATTACAAGTAATAGGTATGTTATTCCTAAGAGTGGTCCTACTACTACTACTGAGATTAGGGATGTTGAATATAAGATCAGGGCTAAGGAAGCATTATTGAGTGCTTTAATTGATTATGAGATGATGAATGTTATGGATATGAGAACTTCTTATGAGATATGGAAAAGTTGGAAACTTTATATGAAGGTGATACTAATGTGAAGATGGCCAAGCTATAGTGTCTGAAAGGAAAATAAGAACTATTTAAGATGGGTAATGATGAGAATATTGCTACGTACATGCAAAGAGTTAATGAACTTGTGTGTGGTATCAGATGTGTTGGTGGATAGGTGGATGAATCAGAGATTGTTGCTAAAGTGCTTAGATCCTTGCCTAATGCATACAAAATCAAAGTTGAAGTCATTGAGGAGCTCTGAACTGTGACAAATATAACAAGAGATATGTTGGCTGGAAAACTTACTACTTTTGAGTTGAGTGAATTTGGTGATGCCCTTCCTAAGACATAATCTGCATTTAAAGCTACTACTTCCAGGAGAGACAAGCAGAGATATGATCTGGGTGAATAGTCATTTTGCGCTTTGGATTCTTAAGGGATTTTGTTGGTTGAATGTAGCTTAGATCGATTATACGTGGTTCAGTGTGTAAGAGGACCATGCCTAGCGTAAATGTACCCACCCAAATGTGTCAAAATAGATTGTTTGGTCACACGAGTTGCAAAATGAAAGTTGCACCACTTTGCAACTTTCAACTACTTACATTTGACAAATTTTTCCCTATTATCAATCAGATATGCATCGTAAGCTAAATTTGTAGAATTTAACTATCTATTGACACATGGAAACCTTCTTCAGATGTGGGTGATCTAATCGAAGAAGGAATCTCTAGAGTGAGCTGGTTCTCTGAATAATATATTCTATTCTAAATGATCTTCTAAGGGAAAAATTTAGAAAGATAGCTAAAATGAAACCTATGACTTAAAGTGATTTTCAGGACTTAAAGATGACTTAATGATGACTCTAGTTTTTACCCACAAACAACTCTTAGAAAATAATGGTAATTCACAATCTCTCATGAACACTTAACACATAATTGATTTGCATGAAGATTCAGGTTTAAATACAACATGCAACCTATATTTTATGAACTTTTTGAATCAAAACTGCAATTTTAGGACATAAAAAGGATTTTGTAAACATAAATCACAATATAACATCAAACTAAAACTTCAAAAGACACAAAATTGAGAAATAGGAATGTTGTTTTATTCAACTAAAAGCCTGAGTACAAATTTTTGCTTACAAAACTCTCTATTTCAACATGAGAGGAAGAAACAATCAATCTGAACTGAGAAAAACCCTAAGTTTTTCTCTTAAAATAAAAGCTCCAAAACCCTAATTCGAGCTTAGGAAGAAAGCTCTGAAAAAAGCATCTGAATCTGCTCCAAAATGAGTAATTGAAGTAAAAAACTCTCACTCTTTGCATGTGCATGCTAAAAAGTGCCTAAAAATAGGTCTACTTTGCTTTAAAAGAAAAAAAACACCTTATCTCCTCACCATGCAACTCAAATCCGCCCAAGAAAAGTCAAACTCCTTTTTGCCTTCATGAACTGCTAAAACAGCAAGAAAGAAAAAATAATTTACAGGACATTGCTTTAACTTCTGCTTTACAAAACATACAGTTTTTCAACTTGATTTATTTTTGCGAAAAATATTTGCAAAACAATACCTTATCTCTCCAATACAGCTTTGATTTTTCTTAAAAAATCATAAAAGTATAAATAATCTCCATCATGAATATTTAATTGATTTCTTTAAAATCAATTTGAAAATAAATGCCTAAGACATAATCCTTACCTAAGGCATAAGTATTGTTCACATTCATATTTTAATTGATTTCCGTCAAAATCAATTAAAAAATAAGGTTCCAAATCACTCTCCATTTTTTACTAAGGCATAAGCTTGACCCTACATGAATACCTAAAGTCTTTACACCATGAAATATTTTACCAAAACAAGCCAAAAGACTTAGGCATATGAAACTAAATGAAGGCCTCTAAAAGCTCGATCTAGTGGAAATATCTTCAGCCACATCAAATTTAATATTTCAAAAGTTATGTAATAATCTCCATAAGTTGAATTAGGGCATTGAGGATAGAACAAAACTTAATTCAAACCTTAAAATCGCATCATTTGCACTTAGTCATTTTGGAGAGAGGCTTTGTTGAGAAGGAAATGTCGTCGCCATGTGAGCTAGGTTTTCAGCTTGAAGTGCTTGGAAACTTTAGATTTTGCCTTCAAAATGGTTGATTCCCTCTGCAATTCATAGGTAAGTCGATTCTTGACAACATTATGGCTTTTCCATTTCATTTGAAAGCAAAAAAAATGGCCATAAGGTCATGGCTTGAGCTTGTTTTATCTCTGATTTTCCTTTATTTCATGTGCTTCCATTCTTCTTAGCCGCCATGTGTGAACTCAAGCCATGCATTTGAAGCTCTGTGAGAGCTTGGATGCCATGTGTATTCTCTTCTACAAGTGTGAAATGGTAAGTTCTCCTTTCTTCATTGTTTTTTTCTGTCAAACAAAAGCTTCTAAAAGCTTATTCTTGTAAAAGAAAGACTGATATTTTCAAAACAAAAACAGACCCATTGCATGTCACGCCGTGTATGCTCTGATTATGGATTTCTATCAAGAAACTTGCACTTCACATACTCTTGTTTTTCTAATTTTTGAGATTCAGATAGAAAACTTAAAATGGGTTCTCTATTTTTCTATGAAATGATGAATGTTCATGAGCCAAGAGCTCTCTTTAGACCGCGACCAATACATGCTCAAACTGGTTTTTTTATTGTAATCTGCACTTTATTCCCAAGTATGAAAAAAGAATTCTCATAGAGAAGAATCTCATTACATTTTTCTACCATTTCTCTCATATCTCCATGTACTGGGCTCGACCCATGATGGCATTGTATGTATTTTTCATTATTTAACAAAAAACCCCATGTGGGTATTCTTTATTTTGAAAGGAATTCACTTATTTCTATATTTTCTATTGAAAACCCAACATGGGTACTTAGTATTTTGAAATAAAAAAATTTATTTTGTTATGCATCAAAATTTGAATTTGACCCACCATGGTATTTTATGCATTCTGATTTTTTTGTCAAAACCCTCATGTGGGTTCACTAAAACAAGGAGAAAACTCTGCATTTTGAGATGAAAACTTCACCTTAGGCTGAAACCATGCAATTTTCTGAAAATTTCTTTTAATGTAGTGAGCTTGTTATATATGCATAATATGCAGATTTAGGTTCACCTTTATGCTGAATAAAACACTCAAAAACTCTTCATTTTCCCATAGCCAATTAATGTTATGACCAATAATAGAAATGTTGAAAACCACTATCGTCTTGCACTTGGCCTCATTACTCATGTATACAACTTACAACTATATCTTTATGGCTCTCGATTGGTTGTTCCAATATCAAGAATTGAATGCATACAAAAACAGAACACAATGATATGGATTTTGAAAACAATAGCAATGGATAATATACATGTACTTAGTTCCACTTTGTTGTTGTTTGTCATAATACTTTCTTATATATGTAGCTCCTTGATCATACCTATAATTTCTTTAAAACTGTAACACCACCTTTTTATGTACTTACTTTTCATTGTTCTTCCATTGGGGAAAAGAAACAACACCTCTTTCCCTTTATCAGCAACTCCTGTAGATTACTCTTCATCACTCATTTCATGTTTAGAATACTTCAGAAAAGAGTGCATTCTCAGCTCAAACACTTCATAAAAATAAGGTAAATGAGAAACTAAAGCTCCTTCATATGCTTCCATTATTGATTAGTGCTCCATCGATGAGGAATTATGTGTGCCTGTTCACTATCACTATCATGACATCAAACACCTGCTTCTCTAGAACAAAATATTATGAAATAACATAAATAAACATGAGCAGAACCCAAGGCAGCAAAATGCAATTAATATGGCAATATTAAAAACTTTTTAGAATGAAAATGATGGATTTCAATTGAATTGAATCATTAAGTTTATTGTCCACCTATAGCTTTCACTTTGTTACTCAGACTTGATTGTTATGAATGAACAATAAACTTGATGCCTTGATGACTGAAATTCGGTTTTACTCCTTCATGAATGGCTCAGATGAGCATGATAATTGTGTCTTCTTATTCGGCCCACTTGTAAGTTTAAAGGGCAGCATGTCGAGCTCTACCCTTCTGGGAGGTCGTTTTACTCCACATACTTTTTTGTCTTCATAAGATGATCAGCTACATGACTTTTCAGCTACAGAAAACAAACAATGTTAGCAAAAACAATATATTATTATGATGTTTCCTTCTTTGCTTTTGTCCATCTCTCGTTTTCTCAATTGTTTCAATGTATTGTCAGCATCATTTTGCATTATTGTTGGTGGTTCACATAGGGATGTTCATAATCGGAGCACTAACAACCCTTCTCTTCTCTTCTAGTTCGATTGGAGTTCGAGGATGAAGGATGGTGCACCACTTCTGCATCATCCAACAACAACAGGCAATGATGATTATGTTCATGCTTATGTTTTTTTGTTTCCCGCATCTTCCATAGTGTAGCATGCTCCTTATGATGCATTGTAATAGTTATCTCCACGGCTTGTGTGGATCTTTTATAATTTCTCTTCCTGCTTTTCATTTTGAAAAGAAATGCATCAAAATGCAAAAATATACAATCATTTGTATTCTTGCAATCAAATGAAATATTATAATATAACAACATTTTAAAATAATGAAAGCAATTGATATGCTTGATCATTTGTATGTTTATTTTTATATTTCATTTCACTTGCAAAGCACTAAACAATAACTCCTGAAACTCGGTTCACTTAAAAAATGCATAACTGAAACTTGATAAATGTAGTGCAAACAACACTTAATGCACATGTAGAAAATAACTGAACTTCCACTTTAAGATATAACGAATGAATCATCTCTTCCAATTGAGCTGTAGTAAAAATTGGTAACATTCCCCAAGCGATAATTCGCCACCATAGGAAAATGCCTTCAAGATAGAAAAAATTGAGAGAGGTTATTATAGAGGGGCCCAATGCAAACCCATAAGGTTAGATGAGAATTTTCTAAGTGTCACTGTGTCTAAATACGAGCATGCTAAAGTTTGCAGCCAGTTTGCACTTGGGACACTTAATGGATTCTATCAATTGAATATAGCTTGAAGCTATTCCACATGTTTTTATGTGAAATAGGACCATTCCTAGCGTAAACGTACACACCTAGATGCGTTGGAACAGTCTGTTTGGTCACACGAGTTGCAGAATGAAAGTTGCACCACTTTGCAACTTTCAACTACTTGCATTTGACAACTTTTTCCCTAAGCGAGAATTCACCACCACGAGAAAAGGCCTTTGAGATAGTAAAAATCAAAAGAGGTTATTGTAGAGGGGCCCAACTTGATCCCATAGAGTCAAACAAGAATTGTTTAAGCGTCATGGTGTCTGGATACAAGCATGCAAAAGTTTGCAGTCATTTTGCACTTTGGATTCTTAAGGGATTCTACCGGTTGAATGTAGCTCAGAGCAATTCCAAGTGTTTTGGTGTGTAAGAGGACCATTCCTAGTGTAAACATACCCACCCAAACATTTCCCAACTATTTACAACCACTTTTTAAACAATTTGTTAATAAAACTTCATTTTTGCACTTTCTTGCAAAAGTTGCTTGACAACATTTTAGCAACTTGACAACTTTTTACATATTTTGACAAATGACCCCAAATCACTTCAAAGTGACTCTAAATGACTCCAAATGGTCATGGATGACATTATTACACCCAAGAAACAAATCACAGAATCACATGTACTTTCTTTGGAATGATACCATCAAACTGACCTTAAACGTTGGAAAAGGGGCTCCAATTAGCCCACTTTAACAAAGGAACTCTCCTTCAATATTTCTGTCCACTCAAAATACCATTATACAGTCCTAAAACTACCTCCAAAACCACAAATTCTTCAGCCACTAAGTCAAAACTCACTTTCTAAGACCCTCTTTCATAAAACCCTCATTTTTCACCAAATAAGTAGGGGTTCATTAAAAAACCCATCTCCAAACCTCATTCAACCTCAAAATATTTTCAAACATTCTTATTTCACCTTTCAAAAACTTAATTCACCTTCAAATTATGCTTCCCCCAAATTTGTCACACATTTCCTTTTTAAAACCTCTCAATTTCACCCATTTTCACTCTTTGTTCAACTAGGGTTTCAAGCCCAAACATCCAAATTACCTACCCTACCTTTGCAGACCTTATATCACTTCAAGCTATGCCCCTTAGGCCTAAATTCATGCTTTTTCCAAAGGGTAAACATGGAAATATCCACCAAATTTCTTTTCCACAACTAGATATCTTATTCTAACCAGATTTATTCCATCGAATCACAACATGAACAATAAGTGGAATGGACTCTTAATACATTTTGACCCTCAAACCCTTAACTACAACCTTAAACAAGCAACTTAAAATAATTCACTCAACCTTCCTTCAAAGGAAATGTCTTCCTAAAAATATGGTGCCAAGTGAGATGGTTAGTTTGAAGTCTAAATATACTCTGATAGTAGGTGTGAAGATTGACACAGGTTTGAAGACTGAGTTGGTAGTAAATTGGTATGCTAATGTCATGATAGGGTCCATTGTGTGTCCATTGGTTGGAAATAATTTTGCAAAGAATGAAGGTTCTATAGGTACAATAGGTACAAAGGTACTTGTTGTTGGTAAGATAAGAGGATTGATGACAGGGATGAAAGGACAGAAAGAACAAGAACCCAAGGATAGATGCAAGCATGAAGCTGTGATAAAGGGGAAAGAGGTTCAAGAAATTGTTGGTAAGAGTTTTATTGCAAGCATAAAGGCAGAAACATCATTTCATTTTGATCAAGGAGTAGATAGAAGACAAACAATAGGTTGGGATGCAAAGATGGCGACTTATTCAAGTGAAAGCAATTTCAAGGATGCATGGTAGATTGTGGAATCACTATCTATGAACCAAGGAAGGATATTTGTAGACTAGAGGGTAGGTGTAAAGCTTGGTGGAACTGGTGTAAGACACAACTAATGTGACATGAGTTCATTTTCTGCAAGGTTGTATGGTGCAGGTGCACCTAAGCACATGAAGTTCACAAATGGAGGTCAATTGGTCAAGTGTAGGTGTTAAGGTCATCTAGAATTAGATATAGTATGTTTACACTAAATAAGGTCTTGTGAGACCATTCATGATGTGATTGGTTGATTTTGAGTCATTTATGTTTGGGAGTCAAAAGTTGCAAAAATATAAAAATGTTGTCAAGAGCAAAAATTGTCAAAAATACAACTTTTAGGGAATATGAAAGGTCAAGTATTTTAAAAGATAGTTATAGGCATTGGGTTTTTTGGGATTTGAATGGAGTAAGTATAAAAGGCTTCCTAAAGGCTCAAACAAGGTGGTTGAAGTTTGTATTGAAGAATTCAAATCATAATACAATGGTTTTCTACAATTTTTTTGTGTTTTCTGAACTTTACTCACTCTGTATGGACCCATATAGGCTTTAAGTGATTTTAATCTCACTATGTTATGTAGGGGCATGAGATAGCTTTTAAATGCTTCCATTTTGAGTGTCTAACTCTGAAATTTGAGGGAGATTTCATTAATTTTTTGAAGCAACCTGTAATCTTTATATTTAGGTTTGATTGCCTTCTAAAATGATTATTTGACCCATTCCACTCATTTTACCCATTGTAACTCATGGAATGGGTGAAAATTTAATTTATGTGTGTTCATGCTTTGGTAGGTAGTGGAGTTGAATGGTTCAAATTGGGATGATGCCCTAAGGTTAAATAGTGTATTTTTCATGTGAAAATGAGGTATTGAGATAAGGTTTTGATGAAGTGTTGATAGTTTTGGTCTTGTGATGGTTTTGTGAGTTTTTATAGACCATTTAGAATCTTTTGGTGGCATTGGTTGAGTTCTTTAAGCCCGGGTGATGTGAGTTTCAATAAACCCTTGGTGTTTTGCATGAAAGGTGAGGGTTTGTTGGATCAGTGCCCTAGAAGTCTTGAATCTGAGAATAAATGTTGGAATTTGGTGTTTTCTCACACAATTAGTGACTTTCCATTGGTTTTTGGTGAAATAAAGGAGTTTAGGAGGGACATCCTTTGTAAAAGAGGGCTAATTAAGTAGCCTAAAATAGGGGCAGACTAAAGATTTACAAATTTTTTTCAAAAAAACCTTATTGGATCTTTTGGTATGTTGTGTCAGGAGTTTAAGTGTCTTTCAAATGATGTTTTGTAGGTCTTTGTATGGCCTTATCCAAAATAAATCTTCAAAATTGTGTTTTGAGGCTACAAGCCTTTAGGGTGTGTTTTGGGGATAATTTGAATTTGTAAGAGCATCTTAATCTTGTTATATATCTCTTAAAGTCCATGTGAAAGGTCCTAATCTCTTAGTGTAGTTGGGAACCCCATTTCTTACATAAGAGAAACACTTTGTAAGATTTAATTAAGCAAGGGCATATTTGAAGGTGTTGGAGACATTGAAACACTAAGGAAAGGTCTAGACGTGAGGTTTTCAATAAACCCTCCTTGAAACTTGTCAAAAGTGATGGTTTTGAGTTTTGGAGTGTCCGTGAGTGTTTCTGATAGAAAACTAGGTTGAAAATCCCCTCACTTTATCAAATCAAAAGGTTACAAACTCAATCTTGGCTTATTTTCCCTTTTCTCACCTAGACACCCTTGTAGGTCTGCAGCCCTAATTTTCCCAACTTAACTCTTTGTTTTCTTTAAAAACCTCTACAAGTTAACATCATTCTAGGCACTCATTAAAGCCTTGTACAACATACATCAACCCCACATATGACTCTTTTGAAACAACTTCCACAAATCATTCAAACTACGTTGCTCAACCTAGCCAAATAGGCCTAATTTCCAAAGAAACCACCCTTGAAACACTTCACAAACCCCAAAAATCAATGGGGAAGCACTCACCAGGTGAAAAAACCACAAATTTTCCAACTTATCTTCAAGAACTTTCCCTCTAAGACCCTATTCAATAAAACCCTCAAATTGCTCAATTTAGGCAAGGATTTATTAAAAAACCTACTTGTAGACTTCACCAAACCATCCCAGTGAATCCAACACCTTCAAAAGACCCTACACAAACTTAAAAGGACATAAAAAGTGATTGCCCTCAAATATTTCTCACATTTACCCCCTCTAACCTCTCCTTTTCATGCAAAAACACTCAAAATGCCATCTAGGGCACCATAAAAATCATGATCCTAACCTCCCTTGCACATGAAATGATGCAAAAATATTATTAATACTAAATAAGCCTATCCACCAAGTTATAGATCCATACAGTGGGTGGAAGGCTTAATATGCCATTTTAGATGCACTTAAAACCCTTAAACAGGGTATACATACCAACCCTTAGTAAATTGCCACTCAAATGCACAAAAAAAATGAAAAAACTTCAAACCAAGTTTGTGGTGAGGTTAACCCTATTTCCCACCGAATTCAATCCATTGGAGTGTAAGATTACCTTGTACGGAACCGTACAACACAAAAAAGCTTCATAAATTCTAGAAAAACTCGGGAAATTGCAAGGAAACAATGAAATTTCATTGCTTCTTCTCAATGAACAACTTCTCCAACCATCCCTTCAATTTCACAAGCCTATTTAAAGGTTTTACCACCAAATTCAACAGTTACAACTACTTTTCAAACCCAAATGACCATTGGGCTTCCTCTTTACAACCTTTTGGAATTCTTAATGACAACTTTTCATAATTTGCAATATTTTGCAAATTCCTCGTTGTAATGAAAAAAATGACACTAATGACTCCCTAATGACCCCAAAAAATCATGTAGTGTGAGATAGTTACATTTGTGTATTTAAACTTTAAAGTTAAAATGTTAAACTTTACCGTTGTTCTTGTCTTCAAAGCTGTTTAAACTATATAATATAACCATAATATAACTAAGCAATATATAATATAATTTAACCATTATTCATTATTTCTGATTGTGAACTATAAAATATAACCATTATTTTTTATGCTATTGTACATTTATATTTAACCATTGGGTATGTGCAGGATCATCATGGAAAAAATAGGTCCTTAAGTGGCAATGAAAATTCAAAAAATCAGAGTTGGGCAACTTGACATAAAAATTTGAATAAGTTATCTATATTATTTCAAAAATATGTAAGAATAGAATCTGTGGCAAATTGAATGTAGTTTCTAAACTACTAGGTTAATTTTTGTTAAAAAAAAATCTATTTAGTGAAAATTTGAAATTTCAATGCAGTAGTACTAAAATTTCAAGGAAAAAATAAGAAGTAGGTGTCTATCTAACCACCCTAACCATAATAAAATCATAATATTTTTTTATAAGATTTTAGATATAAGTAGAGGACTCATGTTCGCATGTGATGCATATTTTTTTGTAATTTTTTTTCAAATAAATAATTAATTATGAATTTTTTATTACAACTTTTTAAAAATATAAAAACTCGTGTGTCTGACCACCTTAACTTGGTCAAAACTTAATGGAATTCATTTTTTTTTTAATCCTATAGTATGTGAAGCATAGAATGTGATGCATGTTTTGGATTCAAGAAATGTGATACTGTTTGAAAGCTATAGATGTTTTTCTATCAGACTATCAATCGGGACTTTAGTCATAATTCTAATAAAAAATAATAATAATTATTTATTAGATTTTAAGTAAAATATAATTTATATTGGAAGAAATCTGAGAAGCTCCTTTACAAACCCTTTTCATTTCATCAATTTTAGGTAAAATAAAAGTCATCAGCCACATGGGCGAAGTCTAGAAAAGCAAGGTAAGTTGTAAAAGACATTTTACGTGTTGACTTTTTAGGATTGGCAGGTCCGAACCAAATCTTGAGCCTAATACCGAGGCATTAAATTTTATGTCAGAATATCGGATATCAGATTCAAATTGGATATTCGATTCAAATCCAATATCGGATTTGAATTCGATATATGATATCTTTTAGATCAGTTTTAAAACAATTTATACAATCTTTAATATATGATTTAAAAATGCAATTAAGTTTATAATTTAATATATATAATATCCAATAAAGTTTATAATGTAATATATTTAAAATACAATTTATGATAATCTCTTACTGAATTATGTATTTAATATATAATATATTATTAAATGTATAA
>CM021107.1:443617532-443702371 GCA_007115665.2 Sequoiadendron giganteum | reverse complement strand
CTCCTCTCTCTCTCTCTCTCTCTCTCTCTCTCTCTCTCTCTCTCTCTCTCTCTCTCTCGCTCTCTCCCTCTCCCTCTCCCTCTCCCTCTCTCCCTCACTCTCCCTCCCACTATCCCTCTCCCTCTCCCTCCTTTTCCCTCTCTCTCTCTCCCATTCTCCCTCTCCCTCACCCTCTCTCTTTCTCCCTCTCCCTCCTATCTCCTCCTATTCTTCCTCCCTTTCTCTCCTCTCCCTCTCTCCCTCTCCCTCCTCACTCTTCCTCTCCTCTCAATCTCCACCTCCCTCCCCTTTCCCCTCTCTCCTCTCTCTCTCTCTCTCTCTCTCTCCCTCCTCACTCTCCTCACTCCTCTCCCTCTCTCCCACTCTCCCCTCCTCCCTCCTCCCTCTCCCTTCCTCTCTCTGCCACTCTCCCTCTCTCTCTCACTCTCTCTCTCCCTCCCACTCCCCTCTCCCCTCTCTCCTCCCTCTCACTCCCTCCTCCCACTCTCCCTCTCCCACCTCCCTCCTCACTCCCACCTCCCACCTCCCTCCCCCTCCTCCCTCCCCCTCTCTCCTCTCCTCTCCCCTCTGTGTTCTCTCTCCCTCTCCCTCCTCTCCCTCTCCCTCTCCCTATCTCCTCAAGACTCTCCTCTCCCTTTTATCTCCCTCTCTCCCTCTCCCTCTCCCTCTCCCTATCTCCCTGTGACTCTCCCTCCCTTTATCTCCCTCTCCCTCTCTCCCTCTCCCTCTCCTTCTCTCCCTCTCCCTATCACTCTCCCACTCCCTACCATTAACCCTTAGGTCTATGTGTGTAAAAATTAGACATTTGTGAAACTTCATTATGCAGAGGTGAAATCTTACCATTGCATAACATGTTTTACAAATCAGATATCAGATTTGTGGGCCATAGAAAAACCCCATGTGGGTCGTTTTTGTGCATTCCAAGGGACCCTGCATTCTGTTTGTAGCACTTTGCAGGTGACAAATGCGCGGTTTCAGACAAGAAGAGACAAAGATAAACTTTTTGGAGCATCTTGTACTAAAATTTTTCATACATGATGATTTTTTAGCATCTTTTATTTGGTATAATGGGGAGCAGTAGTCATCAGAAGCAAAAACATAAGAGAAAGCTGACAAAAGAACAAATTGAAGGATATAGACAAAGAGATAGAGAAGGTCATAGGAAGAAAAGACAAGGTATGTTAAATATTGGTGAACTTGAGCCCTATGGTCTTTCAAGTGAAGAGGAAATTGAATATGTTCAAGGTGAAAATGTAGAACATGATATTGAAATTGGGAATCAAAATGTTCAAATTGATATTGAAAATTTTCAAGGTGAAAATGTTGGAATTGAAGATGTTGAACATGATATTGAAATTGGGAATGAAAATATTGAAATTGATAATGAAAATTTTGGAATTGAATATGTTGAACATGATATTGAAATTGGGAATGAAAATATTGAAATTGATAATGAAAATTTTGGAATTGAAGATGTTGAACATGATATTGAAATTGGGAATGAAATTGTTCAAATTGATATTGAAAATGTTCAAGGTGAAAATGGTGGAAATGAAGATGTTGAACATAATATTGAAGCAAGTGTAAATTATGTTTCACCAGATTAAACGAGAAATGAAGAACCTTGTGTGGAAGAAAGACGTATTCCAAATTCAAGACCTTCGAGGACCCCTAAATAGTTAGTTGAAATTGATGATAAAATTATAAACAATTTTGAAGGCAAGAGGTCAACACGAACTATTCGGTTGTGGGCTAGAATACTTTTCCACCAATATTTTAGCGATAAGACATTGATCGAGAAATGCCAAATTTTTGTACCATTACTAAAGATGCAAAAGATGAGACCTTTGCTAGCCAAATTTAAGATTCGTCTGAACAAGAGGACCGAAAAAAATTCTATTATTGTCAAAAATATTTTTAATGCTCTCAAGTCTATTGGAAAAAATAACAAGGAAAAAGATAAGTGAGCTACTCGGAGATTCATTACCACCGCCCTAGTAAGCCATCAATTGAAAAAGGATCGCTTTATGAGACAAACTTGTATTGATTTTGACTTAAATTGTAAAACTTTGGATAGAGCACTTGCAAGAAGAGAAAGAATAGATGATCCTCTTCAAAATGATACATGGGATTTTTCTGGAAGGCTTACACGTGTTGATAAGAAGCTAACCGATAATGTAAAGCAGACAATTCAACAATTTGGGCATGATAGCTCTAGAGTATCACCTAATGCAAAGGATGTTGTAAAGTTAAGAATTGGTAGTTGAGACCATACACCGCATCCTAAAAATTTCTTGGAATCAAGCCAAACAATGTTATTCAACAAATTTATTCAAACACATCCAAATATGGAAATCTCGCAAAGAACTTTTGAAGGTTTGAAGCCATCTTATTGTGTGCCTCTTAAGATTCATAATACTTGTTGTTGCAAATACCATGTGGAGTTTTCAATGTACCATGAACTATTATGCTATATTCATTCCACTTTTCATACTAATGAAATGTTGCAGGAGTGTGGTGCAATGCACCTTCCGAAATCATCAAGAGACTTGCTAGATCTATTTTTATGTTCTAGGGATGATGGTTCCTTTTTCTATAGAAATGATTGTTTAAATGCGAAGTGCTCACAATGTGGTGGCTTTCCAAAGTTTGTTCAATGTTTTCATGACGGTTCCGAATATGAATTTGGAAAGAATATTGTTGAGAAAAAGAGATATAAGATAGTCAAATATACTTTGCAGAGTGGAGGTGAAGGTTCTAGATGCAAGTTGGTTACAAAAGAATGCAGTCTTGCTGATTTTATTTCAGATTTTAAGGACAATCTTTTCTACAAATATGCAAGGCATAGTCATAGGTCTTAGTTGTTGGATCAATAATTCAGGATATGTAAGGACTCTTTTCCAATTGGCACTATTATATCAGTGGTTGATTTTTTTGAAAACTACACATTGCAACCACAAAATGAGGTACAATCTCAGTATTACAATTCCATTCATATTGCTATTTTTGTCCACATAACGTTTAGACATGCACCTAATAGTACAGAGGAGGATCGAAAGATAATTAGAGAGTATCATTTTTATATGAGTGATGATAGATCTCACTCGTCCGAGTATGTCCAACATTGTTTCAAGAATTTTATTGAGTTCTTGCAGGAGTATGATATAGCACTAGGCCGACATCTCATTTGGTCAGATAACTATACAGGTCAATTCAAGAATGCTCGTATGTTTTATTGGTTGAGTAGAATGCATGTAGAGAGGGGTGTACCTAATATTTGGAGTTTTTTTGAAGTTGGGCATGGGAAAGGGGAGCATGATGGAGTAGATGCATGTGTAAAGAGAGCTCTAGTTAAGGAGCAATTGAAGATTTCAGGAGCAAAATTCAGTGATGCATGTTCTTTTGTTGATTTGTGTAGTTCAGCATTGTCACAGGGAGGGACACTTGATTCGACAGTGCACAGATTCTTTTGGTTGGTTGAGGAGGGTACAATGGGAGGCAGATTGGATTGTCATACAATCAAAGATTCTTCAAAGATGCATTCATTTTGAAGCTCAGATGCAAGCACATGGACCATTTGGACATGACAGTTGGCTTGTTTTTGTCAGAGTTGTATTCAGTGCGAGTGGGATCAATGTGAGTCAAGTGAGTGGGTGGATACATGGGTTCCACAGTATCTAACTCCTTTATCTCAAACTATATCCATGACAAATTACACAATGGAAATTTCACTTGATTACAACTGGATTTCAGATCTACTACATCCAGGACATGTTTTTGCAGTTGTTGCACCACAAGGGAATGAAGAGAGATCAAAATATTGGTTGGCTCGATGTGTGCGGGTAAAGCACATGCTAACACAATCGATGGAAGATGATGATGGGTTCATGTATCCTACAGGTTCAGTTGTGGTTGTAGGAACTTGGTTATGAACATACATGATTAGACAAAATGGAATACCTACATTTGAAGACTACGAGAAACACAAAACCATTCTCATGTATTCACACCTTGTTATAGCAAAAAATGTTAAGTTGTTGAAGCATCATGCCAAACCAAAGACAAAACAACTATGGACACTTAGTAATGCTAATCATGAAGCAATATTGGATACTCTTAAGCAAAGAGATGACCCTTCAGGCACACTTGAATAGCATATTCAAGAATGGAAAGTACAATGCTTAAGCCTATTTTTTGTTGTGACAATATAGATATATCATTTGACAAATTTTGCGATATTCTTGGCATGAATGATCATGGACTTGCTGCAACAATAGCCAACTCTGATCCTTTCAAAGAGGTATGTGACATATTACAATAATATAGATTGGTTATCCAAAGCATCTTTTATAGTTTTCATTACCAATTCATCATCATTCAAGTTGTTTAGATTAATATAGATTTGTTAGTCTAAGCATATTTTTTGTTGTTACAATATAGATTTATCATTTGACAAGTTTTGTGATATTCCTGGCACGATTGATCATGGACCTACTACAACAATAGGCAACTTTGATCCTTTCAGAGAGGTATGTGAAAAATTACAATAATATCGATTGGTTATTCTAAGCATATTTTCTATTATATGTAGTTTAACTGCTACCTTGATGGTTTGTATAGGTGCTGGTCACTCCAAAATGCCAACATACTACTCTTGTGGAAGACTACACCCTGAATGCCTTAAATAGGTAGATTTTGTAAAAATTGAATTTTGAGATGTGAAACAATGTAAAAAGGTCATAACTGTGTATAGGCATAATCTATATCCATTGATGTTTTTTGAAATACAGTTCAAATGTCTGCCATTGTATAAAGGGTATGTTTAAAATGTAAAAGGTTTTTTGTACTTAATCAAGCTACAATCGAAGGTTTTCTTCCTGATTCTTTCCTGTTGGTATGCTCATTTGAACTAGGTTTTGTAATATCTCCTATTTATATATAACAAATTACAGTGGCTTGCCACTTTTTCGAAAAATAAAAAAGTAAAAAGTTCATTGTGAATTTCATTTCCCATGTAATTGATTCAAGTTGATTGGGTAAGAGTTTTCTGATGCAAGAGCTAGGACTTGCAAAATCTTGATCCAACCTTAAATATTTATGCCCCCACATTTCATTGACATTAGCACTTTGGACTCTTAAGAGAAATAGTCCGTCAAAGATTGCTGCATTTTAGCACTTTGGACTCTTAAGGGAAAACGTTGGTCCAATACAGGTCGGAGCGATTCAGCGTATTTGGGTGCAAAAGAGAACCATACCTAGCGTAAACATACCCATCCAGATGTTTTGGAATAGTCCATTGGGTCATATGAGTTCAAGAATGAAAGTTGCACCACTTTGCAACTTTACACTGCTTGCATTTGACAACTTTTTCCTCAATTGAAAACTCATCACCATGGGAAAACGCCTTCAAGATAGCAAAAACTGAGAGTTTATTTTATATGGTCTCAACACGATCCCATATCCTCAGATGAAAAGTCTGTAAGCATCATGGTTTCTGAGAAATAGTCCTTCAAAGTTTGCTGCCTTTTAGCACTTTGGACTCTTAAGGGAAAACACCGCTCCAATGCAGCTCAGAGCGATTCGGCGTATTTGGGTGCAAAAGAGAACCATACCTAGCATAAATGTACCCATTCGGATGTGTTAGAACAATTCATTGCGTTGTACGAGTTCGAGAATGAAAGTTGCACCACTTTGCAACTTTACACTGCTTGCATTTGGCAACTTTTCCCTCAACTGAAAACTCATCACCACGGGAAAACGCCTTCGAGATAGCAAAAACTGAGAGAGGTTATTGTAGATGGTCTCAACACAATTCCATATCCTCAAATGAAGAGTCTGTAAGCATCATGATTTCTGAGAAATAGTCTGTCAAAGTTTTCTACCTTTTAGCACTTTGGACTCTTAAGGGAAAACGCTGCTCCAATGCAGCTTGGAGCGATTTGGCGTATTTGGGTGCAAAAGAGAACCATACCTAATGTAAACGTATCCATCCGGACGTGTTGGAATAGTCCATTGGGTCGTACAAGTTTGAGAATGAAAGTTGCACCACTTTGCAACTTTACACTGCTTGCATCTAGCAACTTTTCCCTCAACTGAAAACTCATCACCATGGGAAAACGCCTTCGAGATAGAAAAAATCGAGAGAGCTTATTGTAGATGGTCTCAACAAGATCCCATATCCTTAGACGAAGATTCTGTAAGCATCACGGTTTCTGAGAAATAGTCCGTCAAAGCTTGTTGTCTTTTAGCACTTTGGACTCTTAAGGGAAAATGTTGCTCCAATGCAACACGGAGTGATTCGACGTATTTGGGTGCAAAAGAGAACCATACCTAGCGTAAACGTACCCATCCAGACGTGTTGGAATAGTTTGTTGGGTCTTATGAGTTTGAGAATGAAAGTTGCACCACTTTGCAACTTTACACTACTTGCATCTGGTAACTTTTCCCTCAACTAAAAACTCATCACCATGGGAAAATGCCTTCGAGATAGAAAAAACTGAGAGAGGTTATTGTAGATGGTCTCAACATGATCCCATATCCTCAAAAGAAGAGTCTGTAAGCATCACGGTTTCTGAGAAATAGTCAGTCAAAGTTTTTTGCCTTTTAGCACTTTGGACTCTTAAGGGAAAACACCGATCCAATGTAGCTCGGAGAAATTCGGCATATTTTGGTGCAAAAAAGAACCATACCTAGCATAAATGTACGCATCTGAACATGTTGGAATAGTCCATTGGGTCGTACGAGTTCGAGAATGAAATTTGCACCACTTTGCAACTTTACACTACTTGCATCTGGCAACTTTTCCCTTAACTAAAAACTCATCACCACAGGAAAATGCCTTTGAGATAGAAAAAATCGAGAGAGGTTATTGTAGATGGTCTCAACACAATCCCATATCCTCAAATGAAGAGTCTGTAAGTATCATGGTTTCTGAGAAATAGTCCGTCAAAAATTGCTGCCTTTTAGCACTTTGGACTCTTAAGGGAAAACGCCACTCCAATGCAGCTTGGAGCAATTCGGCGTATTTTGGTGCAAAAGAGAACCATACCTAACATAAACGTACCCATCCGGACATGTTGGAATAGTCCATTGGGTCGTATGAGTTTGAGAATGAAAGTTGCATCACTTTGCAACTTTACACCTCTATATAGATTTAGGGATGTCCTCTTCAGATCACTCTACTCTAAATAGGTTTGTGGAGCTACCAATGTTAAATCCAAGTTGACTGAATTTGAGAAAATTGTATCCCAATGAACATGATAGAGGTCCCACTTCTTCTTGAATGCAGAAGCACCATCTGACCCTTTATCTCCATTCCTCTTGAAGCATTTTTTCTTTCCTCCTTTTCCTTCCTTCTTCGAGGATTGAGCGGAAAGAACATGAATGTCTTCATTTGTAGGGCTTCGTCCAATACCTCTCGCAACCAACCTTGACTCCTCTTGAATATAGTCAGCCCTCAACCGATCAAACTTGGGAAGTTTCGATCTCATGCTGATTCCTTGAATGTAAGGCTCCCAAGATGAAGGAAGACCATTAAGAGCCAACATGTTCAAATCTTTGTCATCAACAATATGACCATTTCTCTCGCTGTCTTCAACTTAGAGATTAGATAATATAACTGAAAGCACTCAAAAAATGAAACACGTAAGACAATAAACACAACAAGAAATTTGCTTACAACTCAGGCCCAGCTCATGGCTAAATTTGATACAATGAATAATAACACCTCTCGTAGATGCAAAGATACAATCGAATATGCTTCTCCTTGAAATTAGCCTGCTACTGCAAGATGAAGCGTTGTTGCTCAAGTGAAAACTTTTGCTTGGATTGCAAATTATGTTGAATGAACTTGATTGAGGAAATGAACAAACATCACCTCGTATTTATACAAAATAAGGTGACTCTTCAAGGAGGTTGGCCTCTCTTGAAAATAATAAATTATAAAATAATATCAAGGAAGGTCAGCCTCATCCATTTAAATAAAATGAGTATAAATTAAATAGCCATAGGCTATCATTTAATTTATTACAACTTAATGTGATCGCTATCATGTATGAAAAATGTGGTAGCATAGACAAGGCAGTGGACTATTTGAAAAAAAGCTTCAAAGAAATGTGGTCTCATAGAATTCAATGGCAAACAAATGCAATTGACAACTGCTCATAGTTTTTAGTTATGCAATGTGAAGTAATTGCATAACTGCTTAGGTTGACTTTGTAAGAACTATATTGTAATTGAAAATTTTTCATCTATGAACATCTAGTTGTTAGTTATGCAATGTGAAGTAATGATTTGAGTTTGAAAGATGTGTAATGCAATGTAATTAGCAATATAAATATAAACTACATAATATAACCATTCAGTTTTAAGCTATTGTACATTGATATTTAACCATTTCTCAAGATAAAATTTTCAAAGAGTTTAATCATGCACACGAGGAACAAATTAAATTTTGATTGTCAACTTCTATATATCAAATTATCCAATAATCAAGTGTATGTCCATATACAAAAATGGCATCAACGCCAAATCAAACAAATTTTTACAAAATGTGGCATATGCCATCTCAATATGTATTCAAAATTTACATGCCAAAATTTCCATCTCATCCTAAACTACTGGTGGATCATCAAAATGGAGCCTTTTTGAAGCACTCGTTGGCTTTGAAGGTAGCTGCACAAGAAAAATTCAAACCACAATTGAGATTAGTTATACTATATAATTTAAAATCGAATAATTAACATCAAAATCAATATACATTGAAGTTTAATTGAACTCTAAAATTGAAATCTTGATTACTTGAAATATACGTCTCTTCAAAAGGTCAGGAGTCCTAGAATATACCAAATCAACTTTTGAAATTTGAATCTATATATGTGAACAAAAACATAAAATTGATCCAAGTTAGCATACAATTATTGGTAATAGGAACTTATTTACCAAACACAAAATAAAATAAGCACATACCTCTTTAGGTTGATCTTTTTCTCTATCTCCTTCAAGTGTTTCGACACCTCCTCCTTGAGGTGTTTCAACACCTACTCCTTGAGGTGTTCCAATAACTACTCCTTTAGGCGGTGTGTCCCTTGTCATCATATCTGTATAGCTCATAATTCCCTGTACATAAAATTAACAAGTACATATGAAACTACCAATCTATGTTGATGTATGTATAATCAATATAAGATCTTAAAAATAATAATTCAGTCCAATTTGAGTCCAATTACCTTCCCCTTATCTAGATTTGCGCCTCCATAGTCTGGACGAGGCTGCATCACACTCGCACTAGGTATTTCCTATAGGAGGAAAACAAGATAAACATATAAGTTATTATATAATTTCATTAATGACAAGCAAGTATATAATATAAAATGTAAATGAGTGAGTGCGAAAATATATACTGCGTGTGTGTCCAAGCCAAATGAAATGGCCCTAAGGGTGCTATCAGTCACCCTTGTGAGCTCCTCCTCAAACATCAACTATTAAATAGACCATGTAAATAAATATTAGTACTTGATACTATCTCTTATTAATATTCATTTAAAAATAAATGCAACTTATGAAATTACAACTTAAATCTTACTTGTGTCACTATTCCAGCATCTCCCTCTCTAGCAGGAGAGGACTCTATAGGGTGCACTCCACTCCCCTGTGACTGATCTATAATGTCCACATCATGGAGGTCATAATCAGAAGTGTCCAAGGGATGCTTAGCGGGCTGTACAAGAGGACCCAAGCATATCTGGTGGCACATAGTGCAAGTATGTGGCACACAAATATGTGGACCTAAGGAGGATGATGCAATAGCACTCGAGCCTTCATCAACATCACCAAAATGTGGCTGAACTACTGTAGAAGCATGCGAAACCAAATGACCACTCAAAGAGTGAATAGCCTAAATAGTCTGTGTGGATGCATCTTGGATAATCTCTGGATGATATATTGGAGGTGGCGGCGGAAGGGGAGGAAGGGGAACATTTGGGTGTGGAACTACTCTAACTACCCCTGGTCTATCTTGGGGCATACCTCCACCGACGCCCTGGAAGGGTTTAATGTCAAAGTAATTGACATGATGCCCTAACACAAACTCAGCATATAATTTTTTAATAAAGTAAAATGGTATATCGGAATTATTGTTCAGTGGTTTATCAAAAACCATACACCAACGATCCCAAAAGTTAGCTACAATGTCCCTATGCATGCACCATTTTATGGAAAGTTTTGTTTTATTAACATTCATTGGAAAACCGGTGCGAGGGTCAATGAATAAAGAGGCTATTTGGGCTTTGGTTATTTGGAGATCTTTCACATCATCGTAAGACAATCCACATCGATAATATTCCCTCATGTCTTCTCGCCACGAATAAAATGAATTATGTTGGCTGGAGAGGGTTTCTATATTTTTGATTATTTCCTTCAATGTGTTTATCATATCTCTCAATTGAGGCATTGTCTGATAAATTTCACAAATGCCCCTCAATTGCCCCAATTTTTCACCAATTAAGTCTTCAATTGGTGGTTGTGGAGGTGGTGGAGCGTTTGGAATTTGTGGATTTTCATTCACAACCATAATACTTGATTAAAGTTAAAAACTAATTAAACTAATTAAAATTACACAATATAAATGAAATTATTGTAAAAAAACCCTAGTTTTTAATAAAAATTCAAAAAAAACCACACTTTTTCACAAAAATCAATAACAAACTTATTTTTGATAAAAATACATCAACAACACTAATTTTTAATCAAGATCCATTTCAAAACATTAATTTTTAATAAAAAAATCAACGTAAACTCTAGTTTTTAAAAAAAATCAATAGAAAACCCTATTTTTGAAAAAAAATTAATAAAACCTACTTAAACTTAAGAGAATCTACTTGAAAAATCGATTACAAGATTGAAAAAACCAAATACATACCTTTGAAATCGGATATCTGATCGAAGCATATATTGGATTTCGGTTTTTCCTTGTGCGCCCGCATGCAAACTATGAGAAATGAAGTTGAAAGAGTCGACTGTTTTTTTATATAATGTTTCCAGAAATCGGATATCCAATTTGTGGAAACTAGGTTTGGTTTTCTGTTCGGGTAAATGTACTGACACCCGAACCTAGAAAATTCAACTCGGAATTTTTGCGTTTTTGAGTTGATCCAAAACGTGATTTTTTCTCATTGCCACTTTTTGGCCCATCATGATCCTGCACATACCCCATTGCTCAAGATTAAATTTTTGAATAATTTAAACATGCACATGAGGAACAAATTATTTCAATTCTCAACTTCTATATATCAAATTATCCAATAATCAAGTGTATGTCCATATACAAAATTGGCATCAATGCCAACTCAAACAAAGTTTTACAAAATGTGGCATATGCCATCTCGATATCTATTCAAAATATACTTGCCAAAATTTCTATCTCATCCTAAAATACTAGTGGATCATCAAAATAGAGCATCTCGATATCTATTCAAAATATACATGCCAAAATGTCTATATCATCCTAAACTACTGGTGGATCATCAAAATGGAGCCTCTTTGAAGCACTCTTTGGCTTTGAAGGAAACTGCACAAGAAAAATTCAAACCATAATTGAGATTAGTTATATTATATAATTTAAAATTGAATAATTAACATCAAAATCAATATACATTGAATTATAATTGAACTCTAAAATTAAAATCTTAATTACCTCATATATATGTCTCTTCAAACCCTCAAGAGTCCTAGAATATACCCCTCTCAAAGAACCAATCATATCAACTTTTGCAATGCCAATCTCTATATGTGAACAAAAACATAAAATTGATACAAGTTAGCATACAATTGTAGGTAATAGGAACATATTGACCAAACACAAAATAAAATAAACACATACCTCTTTAGGAATCTCTTTTTCTTTATCTCCTTCATGTGTTTCGACAACTCCTCCTTGAGGTGTTTCAACACCTACTCCTTCAAGCGTTCCAACACTTGTCAACAAGGATGTGTAGCTCATAACCACCTGTACATAAAAATGACAAGTATATGAAACTACTAATCTATGTAGATGTATGTATAATCACTATAAGATCTTAAAAAACTTAATTCAATTGAATTTGAGTTCAATTACCTTTCCCTTATCTACCATTGCGCCTCCAAATTCTGGACAACGTTGCACCTCGCTCGCTCTAGGTGTTTCCTACAAGAGGAAAATAAGATAAACATATAAGTTAATATATAATTTCATTAATTACAATTCAAATGACAAGCAAGTATATAATAAAACATTTAAACGAGTGAGTGCAAAAATATATACCATTTGCATGTCGAGGCCAAATGAAATGGCCCTAAGGGTGCTATCAGTAACCTATGTAAGCTCCTCCTCAGACATTAACTGTTAAATAGACCATGTAAATAAATATTAGTACTTGATACTATCTCTTATTAATATTTATTTAAAAACAAATGCAAGTTATGAATTTACAACTTAAATCTTACCTGTGTAACTATTCCAATGTCCTCCTCTCTAGTAGGAGAGGACTCTACAGGGTCTGCTCCAATCTCCTCCGCCTGATCTCCTATAACATCCACATCATGGAGGTCATAATAAGATATGTCCAAGGGATGCTCAGTGGGTTGTACAAGAGGACCCAAGCATATCTAGTGGCACATAGTGCAAGTATATGGCACAAAGATATGTGGAATTGAGGAGGAGGATGCAGCAACACTCGATCCATTGCCAACATTACCAACATGTGGTTGAGCTACTATAGTAGTATGGGAAATGAAAAAATCACTCAAAGAGTGAATACCCTGAATAGTCTGTGTGGCTGCATCCTCGATAATATCTGGATGACGTACTAGAGGTGGATGAGCAAGGGGAGGAGGGGGAACATGTGGGCCCTGAACTACTCTAACTACCCCTGCTCTATCCTGGGGCATACCTCCACCTACGTCCTGGAAGGATTTAATTTCAAAGTAATTGACATGATTCCCTAACACAAACTCAGCGTATAATTTTTTAATTTAAAGTAAAATGGTACATCACTATTTTTGTTGGGTGGATTATCAAAAACCATGCACCAAATATCCCAAAAGCTATCTACAATGTCCTTATTTGTGCACCATTTTATAGAAACTTTTGGTTTATTAACATTAACTGGAAGACCAATGTGAAGGTTAACAAATAAATAGGCTATTTGGGCTTTTTTAATTCCGAGATCTTTCACATCTTCATAAGACAATCCATAGGAGTAATATTCCTTCATGCTTTCTCACCACGAAAGAAAGGCATTATGTTGGGTTGAGAGGGTTTCTATATTTTTAATTATTTCTTTCAATGTGTTTTTCATCTTCCTTAATCGAGGTATTGTCTTATAAACATCACAAATGTTCCTCAATTGCTCTAATTTTTCACCAATTAACTCTTCAATTGATGGATGCGGAGGTGGTGGAGGGTTTGGCATTTGTGGGTTTTGATTCTCAGCCATAATACCTGATTGAAGTTCAAAACTAATTAATCTAATTGAAATTCCATAATGTAAATGAAATTATTTTTAAAAACCATAGTTTTTAATAAAAATATGTAAAAACTAGTTAAAATTATACAAAACTAAAACAAAAATTGATTAAAACAAAAAAAGCCAAATACATACCTTCAAAATCGGATATTAGCTTAAATCTGATATCTAATTTGCACTCATGTCACTGTTGCAATCGTTGGAGGTTTAAAATTACTTTCAATGACTTTCAAATGAACTTTTTTAGCTTTTATACTAACCGACTCAAATGAGATATCTGATTTTTTTACTTTTACAAATCAGTTATCAGATTTGTAAAACTTTGGCTTGGGCATTGCTATGGAGCAATGTACTGACACCCAACCCAAAAAAAGTCAACTTGGGTTTTTTGCATTTTTTGATGAGGGCAAAACGCCACTTTTTTTATATCACCACGTTTTGGCCCATCATGATCTTGCACATGCCCAAATGCGATTTTCATGATTGCCTATGATTGTATCTTCTTTCACTAAAGCATTCTCACAAGTAGGGGAGGCGTTGGGAGATGAATGGAGACTAGGTAAAGTAGTGTCAATGATCTCGTATTCTTGTATCATAATATCTTCCCAAAGGAGAAGAGGAAAGGAACAAACAAGACCTTCATGATTACCACTGATTGTAGCTTCTTTCACTAAGGTACCTTCATCACAAATAGGAGAGGTATCGAGAGAAGAACAACTATGATTATCATGATTGTCCATGCTTAAATCCTTTTTCACTAAAACCTTCTCACAAAGACGAGAGATACTAGGGGATGAGGGGATGATGGGCAATGTGGTAGCATGGGATATGCCAATAAGCTTAATCTCTTTCACTAAGATATTCCCATAACTAACATGCTTTCTAATGCATTTTTTCTTTGCAAACTTAGAAAATAAAGATACTAGCATTTGTGAAAAGTAATCTATATGAAATCAAAAAGGAAAGAGACTTAAAATGCAACACAGTGACCTAGAATAAAATGTGTAAATGCAATTTTTAGATTCTAAACAATACAATTTACTAATTGCACAATGCAATGAAATGTTGTAAATGCAATTTTGAATTTTGAAAATACACTAAATGAAGCAAATTGAGCTAAATCTAATGAATTTAATGAAATAGAAAAACAAAAAACTGAAATAGAAATGTAATAGCAGCAAACAAAAGCATAAAATAGGGATTTCAAATTACAGAAAACTCAGATCAGGATCTAATCAGGGACACATTCGTCTTTAGTGGCGAATGGGTCTTGGATGAGGATTTTTGAAAAAAAATTGAATGATTTTTAAGTGTTTTTCAATGAGTTTCAAATGCAAAAAGATGCAGTTTAGATCTGATTAGGGACTCATTCACCAGTAGGAGTGAATGGGTCCTAGATTAGGGTTTTAAAAGGGTGAAAATTACAATTTTTTAGTTGTTTTATGTGTTTTTTGTGCCCAGTTTCAAATTGAAACTCTTGGGATAGAAAATTTCAAAATTTGATAACCTAATGCAAGTAAAACGAAAGGTAAATGGTGACCTATATGACACTTTTTTAAATGCAATTCTGACTCAATTTCTGAACATGAGTGATGAAAAGTACACTAATATGCAAACACTATATAATATGCATGCAAATTTTTGAATTTTTTATATTTAAACAATGCAAGAATAAAAATTTAAATCCCTATATGCAATGCAAACTAATTCCATTTTAAAGAACCCTAAATGTAATGCAACTAGTATAAACCTAAAGCAAACTACTACAAAAATAAGATCTAGGGTTTAAATGCACTCCAAATCAGAAGTTAGAATGTTCAAAACTCAGGTTCACCAAAATGAAGCTTAGGAAAAGAGGTTCACCATCAATAGGGTATCAATGATGAACCTAATTTTCACTAGGTGTTTGTTTCATTCAATTATGTGTGCAATATGATGCAACTAAGGTGCATAAATTAAACCTAACTGTTATAGTAACAAAAAGGTAGGTTTTAAGA
Organism: Sequoiadendron giganteum; assembly: GCA_007115665.2. NCBI lineage: Eukaryota > Viridiplantae > Streptophyta > Pinopsida > Cupressales > Cupressaceae > Sequoiadendron > Sequoiadendron giganteum. The sequence goes on along the minus strand of CM021107.1, from coordinate 443,686,872 downwards.
GGGTCAAATCATGAGTACCTTTTTGGGAAAGTGTTTTTGGGGGCCCACTGAGGACTCATTAACCTTTAGTGGCAAATGGGTCCCTGTTAGGGTTTCTTTCTAGTTTTTTGGGGGTTTTGTTCCTCTCAATTTGTAACTCTAGATTCCAGATGTTCACTGCTTCATGCCTTACTAGGGAATCATTTTCCTTTAGTGGAGAATGGGTCCCTATTAGGGTCTCAGAAATCAATCTCTAGGTTATATTCCTCAATGTCTACACTCCCAAATCCTAGGTTTTCAGCTCCTGAAAGTTTGAAACAAATCCTATAGAAAAATTTATGTGATCTTGCAATGTAGATGATAAGTTTTGCAACTTTTCAACTTTGACAAATTTTCTCCAAATCTCACTCTTCAACCTAAAACCTGCAATCACACATTCAAGAGGATAATTTTTTTTGTTTCTTACGGGATAGGGGTTTTCCTTGTTCAAACCTCATTTTGATAATTAAATCTTGAAATGAAACAATGAAAATGCATGGAGTGATGAATGAATAATATAATGTAACAACTCACCAATCCTCAATTGAAACCTTGGAATACAAATTTGAATATTAGCATGAAGTGGCCTTGTGAATGTAGATCTTGATCATAAGCTTAAATATACAACTTTGATAATGGATCACCAATGCTACATCAACACACTATCTCACCAACATGCAAGACTTTGACATGATGATCTAGATAACTTGATTTCTACAGTAAAACCTTGATAATCTACCCTTGAATGTCCTTAAAATGTTCTATAATGCTCTTGCTCTTGATGTCATGAAGTCACATAAAAATTCTAGGTGAAACAATGTGAATTAGCCTTATATTTATAATAAATCTAAGGTTTAACCCCGAAATTCAAATAATCCAAGCTGACATCAGATCTAGGATTCAAAATCATTAAATTCTCGCCACAAATAAATTCAAAAAGGGGTGTCCTAGGCAAGGAGGACCTATTTTCCACCTTGGGCGAATGGGTTCTAACACAACTTTCTAGGACCTAGCTTTGGGGAGGTGAAATAACATCAAAAACCCATGTTAAATATGCCAAAAAAGGGGGATCCTGGGTCAGGAAGACCCATTCACCCAAAGTGGTGAATGGGTCCTAGCATAGTTTTATAGTACACCAACTTTCCCAATATAAATTTCATGTAATATCATTAATGGGTGTCGAGATAGATCCTTGAAAAATGCAATTAATAAGGCTTATATTTGAATTAAAGGGGCCAATTAACCTCAATTAACCACAATTAATTAATGAAACCCTATATTAGTGTGAAAGTGTAATAAAACACTTTAGAACACCCTAAATAAGACACAAATTAAGTACATTTTATCATTAAAAAGGGCCCTAGACTCAATGTGAATGTGTAGAAAACATTTCAACACTAAATCAAGGCAACATTAGGTTCATTTATTGTTAATTATTTCTAAATGCAAGAAAAAGGGATACTTTTTCCGTTAATACAGTTACATAGAACCAACATGAGATGGGATTTACCCATCATATACATATATTAAAATATCAATTATAAAGTAGTCAATCTCTTAGTTAACTCAAATTAATGATTCAAAAGCATATTATGTATAAAATATAAATTATTAAATTTCCTTAACTCATTCATACCCATCTAGTACCCATTCAACCTCAAAAAAAAACCAACTAAAGAGAGAAGGTCACACCAATCAGGAAAAAACCTAACCCTTGGAGTTTTCACCTTGAACCCTCCCCCTAAGGACTTGAGGTCATAGAGGCATCCTTCAACCAAGGACCACCTACATACCCGCTTCCAAATGGATCAAAGTCACACATAGTTCTCCTTACAAAATCTCTCAAGGATACCTACACAACACTTCCCAATTTAGTGAAACTATATCATGACACTTCTATCCAAATAAGTCAAGATTGAACCTCACCTCCATTATTATTCATAATCCAACATAAACATCCCAAGGTTTCATTATATTGGCATAGGGCTAAGCTTATTACTCAACACAAAATTGCCTTGTTCAAACAACCCCATAGGGAAGTAATTCTATTTGAAATTTACATATTAGATTCAATATTGAGGTTCTTATACTAAAGGGGTCATTAGATATCTATGAAGTACATCCAATAGTATTATAAACTTATTTTAAGCATAATCAATGCCTAAATCCTAATTAAGAGAGTTGGCTTGACACTATATCAATTAAACCAACATATGAAAATATAAACCTAGTAGTAATTTTACTAATAATATTCTTAATCTTCAAATTTCCTTTACACTATGGTGCAACCTCATATTCTTATAATAGTTTAGTTCATAGATTGGATAATCTATTCATACTTTCAATTATACTAATCCCAACCTTAAAGGTCATCAATTAGGTATCAAGATATGCTACATAAGATTTATCTCATAACGCACTCTCAATAACATTGCCAAATTAAATGATAGTTCCTTCCATTTACTATGCAATTATATCAAAGTTTTATAGAGCTATAATATCCTTCTTTCACATGATAATGTCCATAGCAATTTTCTCACAGTTAAGAGGTTGATAGACTTCATACCGTCATAGTAAGCCTTTACCCTCAAATCCAAAGTGGGTTACCAAGAGTATTCAGAATATGTTTAATATGTTGGGGTTCTAGTGCCCACTAAAATAGATCATTATAACTTACATTATTTCTCCATCATAACCTAAGAACTCAGATCATTGTGTTCCTAGTCCATACTATATAAATAGCTCTACACAATTGTACCTCATTCCATGTAAAATATTAAGGTAGCATTATATGACACCCTACCCTAAGTTTGTATAGTTTGAAGTTTAAGCCTTCGAAAAATGAAATAATTTAATCTTGAAGGTTCATCCTATAATCATATAAGGTTGGTATGGTTTAGAGATATATAAAACCCTCAAGTCTTAAGTCTAGTAATAAAATTCATTTAATAACTATCATGACAACAGTTCCCTCTTTACTAAGTTGATAGAGTGTCAACTTCTAAAGTTGGATCAATATGCATGTTACCAAGTCATATCTGCCTATTTCTAATATTAGAGATCCATACCTTTATACAAACTTTCAAACAAGCCTTAGCATTAATATTTTTTAACTCCATTCCTTTTTAACAAACCTATTTTGAGCATTTCTTGTTATAAGAGAATTTCTTAATGTCATGTTACTTGAGGATTTTTATCAAATAGATCACATGTTAGGTTTATGTTCATTTACTATCTTGATGTCATTGGAAACAACTCAAGGTTCCTGTAATACCCCTTTGTTTTGCTTCTTGTTTGGTTTGCTTTATGTTATGTTTGATTGCAGTTACTTTGATACTGGATACATTTTTTTATGATGTTTTGATTGTTACTATTGAGTGACAACTATTATTGTGGGATGTAGTTATCTGATTATTGTTTCACATGCATTATGGATTAATGATGTTGTACAGTTAACATGAGATGTTATTATGAGATTACTGGATTATGATGGAAGTGTCAGTTTTGATGAGTGTATGGGTGAAGAGGACGAGTTCGCATCACTCACTTGCAAGTGCCCTGCGAATCCGTAATTCCTTCTTCACAGTGTGTATTATATGCTGGATATATTGTATGATGTTGTTTACTTGGTTGCAGGATTACAGGTACATGACATCGACTCCACCTGGTTTCACAGGTTTGAGCGTGTCGATCCAACGGTTAAGTTGAACGAGAGATAGTAGCTAAGTAACATGTGTTAAGTTTACACCCTAGCCTTAGTGTGTCGTCAGTTGTGTGTGTCGAGTCATTGTATGTCTTGCTTTGATGTTATTTAATTCTGAAGCATTCTTGATTTGGAAATAGATATTTAGAATAATTGCATTTAAATCATGTTGATGGTTATTTAATTTAAATAATGCAATGTGGATAAAAGTTTATATTTAAATTAATTAATTATATTTAGTTTATTTAATTAATTAAATTTGATCCAAGGGGTTGAATTTAGTTATTAAATAATTAAATTAATTAATTAAACATGATGCAAGAGAATGAAAGAAAATAAAAGAATTAAAATTAAATTTGGAATTTAATTTCAACGTGTGGGAATTAAATTAGAAATTGTAATTAAATGTTTATTTGGGAAATTGGTTGCAACTTTGGAAATTAATTTATTATTTAAAATTGCATTTTAAATTGAAAGTGGGTTTTCCAAAAGTGAAATTGAAATTGAAATTAAAATTGAAATTGAAATTGAAATATCTAATTTGCTTGCAATGTGAATTAGGGTTGTAAAAATTGAAATTGAAATTGAAATTGAAATATCTAATTTGCATGTAATGTGAATTAGGGTTGTATTAGGTATTTTTGATTTATAAACAATACATGTTTTAATTTTAGGGAGAAAAAAATTTTAGAAAAAAAAATACATTTTTACAGCAGGGAAGAAATTTTGGAAAATTTGCACAAGGGTTTGAAGAAAGTTTGATTGTAGAATTGATTGAAGGAAAGATTGTTTGCATTTGTTGGATTTTGGATTGGATTCATTGGAGGATTGAAGAAAATTTAGGAAATCTTTGGAGGAGGCTTGCATCAAAAATTCATCTCTTCCTGTAGTTTATTGTACCAGGTTTTCCTCTTTGTGTTTTATTGTTCTTGATTATTTTCTTTAAAATAGTAATGATTAAAGATTTGTTTGTTAAATCTGTTATAGAAAATAAATTTGATATTAGAAGAAAAGAATTAAACAAAGTTATAGCCTTTGCTTGTGAAAATTCTTAAGTGAAAATTGTGAAAACCTTAGTTGAATTTAAATTATTTGGGGAAATCGATTTTGTTGTTATTGAAATCAAACATAGAGATTGAACAATACATTTAGAATGTTTTTTAGAAAATGAAACTTTATGTTTATTATTAAAAAATGGATTTTAAAATCTGCAATATAGTTATATTTTTCATGGTGAAATGGTCTGATTGTGTCGCCTATAACTTCACTTTCACAAACTGGGTTTTCAGGAAATTTAAAAGGTTTTTGCATTTTGAAAGTTTTTTATCCCTGTCAAAAAATCGTAAATACCCAGATCGCAGTTTTTGAGTTATGCTTGAAACATGAAACTATTGTTAAGTTATTTTCCCATGGCTATTCTGAAAATAAAATAATAATAAATTGATATTTATAAATATTAATATTTTAGGTATTGTTATTATAATATTAAAATATTATTTAATAATATTTTATATTATAATTTATAATACTAAAGTATTATATTTATTTATATTATTTTAAATAAAATTTGTATATTAAATTAGTGGAATTAAAATTATAAACGTATGGGAAAATTATTGTTTATTTTAAATGGCATGTTAAAGTTTAATTGAAGAAGTTAAATATTTGGTTTAAAGAATGCATAATTTAAAATTTAATTGTGGAATTTAAATTCATGTGTAAAAGGTCCAATTATTAATTTGATTTAATTGGAAAAATATATTTATTTTGGAAAATTGATGATAAGGGATATTTTATTATGAATTAAACAATTTGATATTCTGTAAAGAATAGAAGATATGTTAATGATTAAATATATTTAAATATATTAATTTATATTTAGTATATATATATTGAAGGTATATATCCATTTGAGAGAATAAATAATATTTTATATTATTTTATTCTGCTGTTTACAAATTGGGTATTATTAGTGTTCTAAAAGAAATGATTAGTATGCGTAGAAAATGTATAGAGAAAGATATTTTTTTAATAGAAGCAATTACTTGATTTAAAAGGAAATATTTATTTTGTTAATATGATTGAAGAAAATATATCGAAATGTATATATATATCTATGAGTATTTTCAATTATTAATATGAGATGCATACAATATATTATTGAATAGAGGTTTAAAAATGGATTGCTTAGTGTATATGGAAAATGGATAGAGAAACAATATGTTATTATATTAAAGTGATTGAATGTTTTAAATAGAAAATTGAATGAGATGTAAGATTTGGTTAAAAAATGGAAAGAGTTTACTTGTATGGATTTGTGTCGATTTAAAAGTAAATTAAGAAGTTGTTTTATTGATGAGGCAATCAATTATGTTATTTAATTAATTTCTATTTAGATTAATTGAATCATTGTGATTGGATTATGAAAGATATATGGATTTAGTATATCCAAAAGTAGTATCTTCCTCATGATTATCTTAAAGGATTTAATTCTCTGTATTCAGTAAAGGGAAGTAAGTTTAATTGTTTTAGATTTTCAGTAATGAAAAGGGAAATAGGGGTTATGATTATTTTAGATGATCTAGTTATCGTGTCTTTGACTTTTTCAACACTACCTATTGAATGAGTATGGATTTAGGAAATCCAAATATTATATTTGATTAATGACTTGAATGCTTTGGTTGCTATGTTGTCAAGTTGCATTGTTGGTTTTGGGATTTAGTGTTAGTCCTAAATTATAAGTCTTCCAGAAGAACTTAAAGGATAAGGGTTGTTGAATCTTTATGTCATCCAGTTGTTTTCTCTTGGGTAGTGCATGGCGTCTTTTTAGTTTTACCCGATTTTCACGAAAGGGGATGTTTGCACCTCTTTGGTTTAGGAGCAGATTATGGGATCTGTGTCTCCTTGTATGGAGTGACCTTGTTATGTGGTTTCATTTTGTTGCCTCCTATGAAAGGAGTGGACTATGTGTTTGTTGCCTCCAAGATGTTTGGAGTGAGTTCTATTATTTGTATCCTCCTTGTGTTGGAGTGGATTATTATGCCTAGTTGGTATGCACTTATGGTTCCCTTGGTGGATTGTTTGGGTGTGTGTTGTCGAATAGAAGAGTGGCTTCTGTTAGGCGCCAGAGCCCAAAGAGGTAAACTAGATAACCTTCAGGAGTGATTTAATCAAGTGATAATTAAATTAATGTACTTAGATGATTAGGATGCAGTTCACATTAATCAAGATAATTTAATCCTCACTCATAGACACAAGGGTTTGTTTAGACTTGGGATGAGTGAGAAGGTCTGGAATGGCAAGATCAACTATCTTGTTTTTGCGAGAGGTAGTTGATTCCGCTTGAGTGAGTATGAGTGTCGGGATTCGGTTGAAACCACCAGGATTACTTGTACCGGAGCCTATGAAGAATGCCCAGAGGAGATCTCATGACAAACCTTGCGATGACACTCTATCTAGGACAACTGTTGTTAATTATTTTATGCGTATAGTTATTTGAACATACTTGATCTACTTTATGTTTGGAAGCAATGTGACCTATGTCAGTGATGTTAGAGTTGTACTTGTACTGTACTTGATTTGTACTTGTATTGTATTTGATTTGTATTTGTATTATATTTGATTTGTACTTGTATGGTGAATAAGTTGTACTTGTTAATTCATTTGGTTGGTTATAACAGTATGAGTCAGTTTGAGTCCGCCTTTGGCTAGAGGTAGTAGAATCTTTGTCCATGTTACTTTGTTACTATCTCCTAGCATGGGGGGTGGGCCTTCAGGTACCACATTGGTAGGGTGGAACATGCACCAAAACCGTTGGATCCCCATCTATCTTCAGTACTTGGTGGCGAGACATCCAGATGGACAGCTCGCGGTTATTGTTGTAATTTCTTGCATTGTAATATTTCAGTTTGTATATGATACTTTATCCCTCTTTTGTAAGAGGTGGAGTTATGTAATTGTAATCTTATGTACTATTGCCTCATTCTGGGAATGAGTGATGTAACTATTGGATTAAGATAATGTTTATGAGATTGTATCTTGGTTGATTATTTTATTATGTTATGTGGTATTCTTATGATGTATGATGCTTATTTCATAAAGTTCATAAGGCTATGGTTATATGTAATATGTATGTGTGGGTTTAAGTAATCCTAACCTTGTAGTCTTAGAGGTTGTTGTTAATTAGTAAGTGAATGTGTGTGTTAAATGCACTTTATAAAAAAAAAATTGGTTTGCTTATGATGTTAATTGCAACTTCCTTTAAGGTTATTTGGCGGGGCATTACAGTTCCATAATAGCAAGATTATATAGATTTTGACTTATATAGTTGAGAAATTTGTATATTATCAAATCATGTGACTTCTAACATACCTATGTCCATATCCATGACAATTATCTCCACTCATGTTCTTATCGAGAGAAGGATATCTAGTATATCTCGCACATATCAATATGGACTTAGAATCCTCTTTTAATAACCTGATTTGATAATCTTGGATATCACAACTATATTGGCTCTTGATATCTTGAACCACTAGATTTCACTAATAAGAAAACTCCTTAAAACAGTTTCATGTATGAGGATAACACAATAGAATAAACATCACATATAATTTTCCTATGACTATTGTGATGATCATGGTAAAGGACTATTAAATAAATATCAAGGTATTGGACACATGAAAAATGCTACATGTCTTCTTCTTCTTTTCTAGGGTCTTGTCTAGCCATTTAAGTGTGCATTATAATGAGATGGGAGAAGAGGTCTATCATAATTACTTCATTGTATTCCAATCTAAAAATCCACTACAAAGTTTCTCTTGATTACTGGAGTTATAATGACATCTAGTTCAACTACCACAGTGAAATTGTTAATGAAAGGATAGTATGAATGAGTTGCATAGATACCCTTTAAACATGCTAGTCAAACTATTCTATAATAGAATAGAATTTTTGCAAGCCAATTTACCTAACAAATAAAAATGAGAATATAGTAGAAATGTATAAATTAAATAAACTACTTAGCTTTTCTGAAAAAATATCTCCAATATATAGTTTCAAATTTCAATAAATCCATAGGTATCCCCAATTTCTTCAAATCTGTTGTTACTCTTTGAGACTCGAACTGCAGCTCCCTATCTCTTCTCCCATTTTTTGCATGTGTTTTCCCTAGGTAATCACCATCGACCCTTTCTTCTACTTCATGTTTTCCTTCTCCAGTCACTCTTGCATTTTGAAGGTTTTTATTTTATCCAACATTGCATTATCTCTACCTTTTATTTTCTCCCGAGAATATAAGTATAATATAATATATAAAATAAATAAATAAATAATTTAAAATTATTCTAAAAATGGCGCCCTCTACTCCGAAATTTTTCGCAACCGCGGTGACCTCTGATCCAGATTTCTGCAAGCAATCCTCTATGACAACACTTGGCATAGAGGGTTTTGGGGATGCGAAAGTGGTTTTTCCATGCCCTTCTACGGATTTAGTGGCCCTTCAACCTATTCGTGGGTGTTCGGGGGATGGGAGAGGCAACTCTTTCCGCATCCCTACTTCTCAGTTGGTAGATTCTCAGCATTTGGGCATCAGTGATTCGCGGCTGGCTGATAGCGAAAAAGGATTTGCAAAGTGCCTCTCTCACTCCGTGGTGGATGGCATTATGAACTCTGGTGATGGAGGCACAGTCAAGTGTAGGAAAATTTTTGTGGATGCCCTTGTTGTGCGCCCCCACTCCCCGTGCAATGTTCACCATGGGACAGTCGATAACCTTGGATTGCGAGCTGCTAGCATGTCCCATACCAGGCACAATTTTACCCCCCAAATGCCCTATAGTGGCGCCTCTTTGAGTCCTCTTTTTGCTGTTCGTTAGTCATTTGATGCTCCAGAGATTTGTCTAGACGATTTCGCTTGTGAAAGAGAAGAATATTTGGTGGACCATGCTCTGATTTTTTTATTTCCAAAGTTATGGCCCAAACTCTGTGATCTACATTCATGGATTGTTGCAAACTGGAAGGATTATATCGAAGAAGAAATCAGTATCTACCCATGTGCAAAGGAGTTTTTTATCTTAGAATTCGAATCTGAGGATGACAAAGAAATGGTGCTTAACACTGGTCCATGGTTCTTCCAAGGGAATTTCTTATACATAAAACCCCAGTTCCCCTCATTTGATCCACACATGAAGACTTTTTCTACAACATTCTTGTGGGTTCGTCTACCATACCTTCCCTTACAGTTCTAGGAGATCGGTTGTTTGAAGGCGATTGGTAATGGACTCGAGAAATATCACTGCATCTCAAAAGAGACAATCAATTATGAAAACTCTACCTTTGCTCGCTTGTGTGTTGACATGGATGTCTCAAATGGACTTCTAGCAGAAAGTTTGCTCAAAGTTGGAAAGAGATGTTGGAGCCAACCAATAGATTATGAAAAGATTGCATTCATACGCAGAATTTTTTTTGCTATAGATCATGTTACTGCTCAGTGTAAAAGAAGACATGTTGGGGAGCATGCCAAGCAGATCCTAATTGCAAAGCCTCATGGTGGGATGGGGTTGAATCTCGCCACTATGTTGTTTCCCCTCATGTGACGCCTGCAACTCCTTTCACTCCCACTCCTCAAGGAACGATTCATGTCCTGTCCCCCACTTCGATTGTGGAGAATGGCAACAATCCTGAGTCCAATTCAAATTCAAAATCAAATGTTGGTTACACGGTGGATTCTTCACCACCCTTGGTGGAATCCAACTCCTCATCTTCTTTTCCTATGACTAGCTCTACTTATTGCAATACTGGGTTGCCCGTGCACTTGGGAATGGCTCTGCATTCCTCTTCTGTTCAGGCTTGGATTGAGGTGAAGAGAAAGAAGTCCCCAACTTCAAAACAAAAACACCCAATGCCCTTAAAATCCTCTAAGAAAGTTGGAAATTCAGAGCTATGATTTGCATGTTCTGGTTGATTAGAAGAGTAGGTTAGGCTAGAAATTTTGTTTTATGGTTACACCCCTGGTGGCAAGGGCATGCATTTATCTTTTTTGTGGACATTGTACTACGAGAGTTGCCCCCTTGACAGTACCTACCTATTAAAAAATAAAAATAAAAAAATAATTTATCTTTATTTTATTATTATAAATTTATGCATTATATAATTTTAATATTTAATATAATAATATATATACAGCATAATATAGATATAATAAATTATATGTAAAAAGTAATATAATAATATAATATAATATGTAATATAAATACATATTTCTTTAATTAATTAGTAATATAAAATAATATTAAAAATTAGTTAATAATAGATTTTAGATGTCTAAAAAATTATTTATAAAAAATAAAAAATAATCAATTTATTTGATTTAAAGCTAATTTATATTTAAGTAAACAGTATTATTTTACTTCATTTCATAAAAAAAAATAATATATTAGATTATATAATTAACAATAATATCTCTCAAAATTTATTATTTAACTATAAATAGAAATATTTAAATAAAAGGATATACTCTTTTTAAAATATGTTTCCATTTTTTCCATATATATTTTTTTTTTAAATTATATTTCCTTTTTATAAATTAGATTTTAAATTGGATTAAAACATATATTTTTAAAAATATTTTATATAACTTTTACTTTACATTTTATTTTTCTGAATTTATATTTTAATAAAAATTAGATATCAAATTGAAAAAAACCAACAATCTAATATAAAATAATGTAATATTCAATTTTCTTTGACTGAATGGAAGAATTAACAGTGTAAGGTATTCTCTACCAAGTTTATTTGGAACTTAAACTTAATTTAACCAACTATTTTACCAATAAGTTAAAATATTCTAAAATGATGCAAAGTGATGCAAAGTAAATATCAACATCATTAAAATAATTTGGCTTGATTTGTTACAATGCTTGTAAAAGAGTTCTCTAGGGAGGAAAAAATAAGGTTATGCATTGTATTTATTAATTAATTAAAAAGAAAGATATAATGCATTCTTTATTTTTTAATGCATAAGTGAGCAATTCACGTTTTCCTCAGCAGTAAATTGTTGGAGTGAATTTTATTTGACGGTGATTTTCTATGCCAGTGAATTGCTGACCATTTTCCATCAGTGAATTTTCCATGACAGTAAATTGCTGACCGTAAATTTTCCTTCATGAATTACTGAGGATAAACTTTCTTCGAAATTTTTATTTAATCAATAAATACAGCCATTTAAGGCTGCATACAAAACCAGTTAATAAATATGAAGTACAGTGAATTTCTGACAAGCCGTTAACAATAAAATTTATTTTTCCTGAATAATTAACAGTGTACAGCCACGGATACAGTGCATTTTGTATGCCTGGTTAAATGCTCTCCTGCCATCCTCTTTTTTTTATTCGTGGAACCCATACCTGTGTCCTTACTTTCTCTCTGTCTACTATTATTTAGGCTACAGCTAGATAGATGTCAATAAAGTTGTCCCTTTCATTATCCAAAATAAAGTGGTCTTGATTTCTAAAGACGTCATGGCTGCTAAACTATTAAGAGTCAATTTAATGTAAACCATAATACATCTCTGCATCGCCTACCTAATCATCAACTCAATTAACAAGGTAAAACAACAAGGCAGCATTTTTCAGACTCAGATTTAGTGACGTGATTTTAGAAAATAAGCTCCCTTTACGGTGCTGGATATGAATACAGTGGTCCAATTCATTATTCAATATAAAGCAGGCATGATCGTTAATGAGGCCATGGCTGGTATATATCAGAAATCAATTTAATATGAACCGTACTACATTTCTCCATCGCCTACCGAATTCGATTTAATTCTTGTGCTTGCTGAAAAGTAGAGTGCATTATCTATATGTACATATGAATGTTGTGGGTGGAGGTATGAAGCACCAAATCTTTTATAAGCATGGCACCATCAGCTGTTTCTTCAGTATCTGATCTTCGAGTTGAAAAGAAGAGTTTTACAGTTGTACATCCAGAGAAGATGAAAGAGAGGAAGTCATTGTTTCTGAGTAACTTCGATCAACAAGTTGTGCATTATGTGCACTTTTTTTCTGCTCCATCATTAATTTCATTCGACTTGATAATTGGTGTACACGCAGAGGCTCTGAGTAAAGTTATGGTGGAATATGACTTCATGTGTGGGAGACTGTTGAATATAATTTGCAGAATTAAGTGAAAAAGAAATTGCAGAAAATAAAAGATTAAAAGCAATCACAAAACAAGAATATCAGATTTATCGTGGTTCATCATTAATTTAATGGCTACATCCACACTTGGGGATTATCTCTTGTTATTCTCAAGTTCTAAATTAATTACATATTCAACCAGCAGCTGTATTTATAAATCAGTCTCCACTTCAATAATTGGAAAAATTCATTCGAAACAGACAACTTTTAAATTGACGAACACATATGCCAATAGAAATTATTTCAAAGAAAGAAACTGTTTCAAATTGTGAGAGAAACTTGCTAATTTGAGCTTCACAGAACCCAACAGAAACTGACGTTTAATTTGGAGCAAGGAAGGTTTGAGATGACTGTAATGCTGCAGGAGTGCCTCTTGCCATATGTGCAAGCGAGCTGCATTTAGAAGACTTGGGAATGTCTCCATGCCAAATCCTGCCTTCTCACAACTTTGCCTACCCTCAGATTCTTCAAATCCAAAACTAGGAGATGGGCCTCTCATATCCTTTCAGCAGGTAACTTCACAAACATAAATACTGTTATAATTTTTTTATAATGAAATAATTGTTTTAAATTATATTAATAGGTTGGTCAAATGAAATTATAAGAGATAGCAGATTTTCACAATCTATATAGAATGTTGTTCAATTGTTTCTGGATTTAGATTGTGTAAGTTTTTTTGCATCAACATTTCGGATCACACTCTTTGATCCATCATCAGAATGAAATAGAGAGTTTAAGAGAAAATGATAAGTTTGCAGACCAAAGAAAATGAAATTATTCTTATTGTTCTAACTGTTTAATAGCTTTGATGCGTTTATCATATCGTTTCAGATAACTTCACATTTATATAAATGTTGTTATAATTTATGTTATCTTTTTATCTAATGAAATAATTGTTTTAAATCATATTAATAGATTGGTTAAATGAAATTATTCATACTGCTCTCATCGTTTAGTGGTTTTGATGGGCCTCAGGTAATGTCACAAATAGAAATGATGTTATATCTTATGGTGTGCTTTTATTTAATGAAACAATTGTTATAAATTATATTAGTAGGCTAGTTAAATGAAATTATTTCTACTCTTCTCATTGTTTAGTGGTCTTAATGTGCCTCTCATATCCTTTCAAGTAGCATCACAAACATAAATGTTGTTATAACTTATATTGTTTTTTTGTGTAATGAAATAATTGATTTAAACTATATTAGTAGGCTGGTTTAATAATATTATTCCTACTGCTTTGATTGTTTAGTGGTCTTGATGAGCCTCTCATATCCTTTCATGTAACATCACAAATGTAAATATTGTTATAACTTATATTGCTTTTCTAGCAGACGAAATAATTGTTTTAACTTATATTAGTAGGCTGGTTCAATGAAATTATTTATACTGCTCTCATTGTTTAGTGGTCTTGATGAGCCTCTCATATTCTCTTAGGAAATGTCACAAACATAAATGTTGTTATAACTAATATTGCTTTTTGGCTTAATGAAATAATTGTTTTAAATTATAATAGTAGGTTGGTTAATAAAATTATTCCTACTGCTTTGGTCATTTAGTGGTCTTGATGAGTCTCTTATATCCTTTCATGTAATGTCACAAACATAAATGATGTTATAACTTATATTGTGCTTTTGTCTATTAAAATAATTATTTTAAATTACATTTGTAAGCTGGTTAAATGCAATTATTTTTCTAATCTCATCATTTAGTGGTCTTAATGGGCCTTTCATATCCTTTTAGGTAACGTTACAAACATAAATGTTGTTGTAACTTATATTCCCTTTTTGTCTAATGAAATAATTGTTTTAATTGTATTAGTAGGCTGGTTAAATAAAATTATTCCTAATATTGTCACCGTTTAAGGGTCTTAATGGGCCTCTCATATCCTTTCAAGTAATGTCACAAACATAAATGTTTTTATATCTTATATTGCCTTTTTTCCTAATGGAATAATTATTTTAAATTATATTAGTAGGTTGGTTAAAGAAATTGTTCCTACTACTCTGATCATTTAGTGGTATTGATGGGCCTCTCATATCCTTTTAGCTAATGTCACAAACATAAATAATGTTATAACTTATATTGCATTTTTGTCTAATGAAAAAAAAAAATCAATTATGTTAGTAGGCTGGTTAAATGAAATTATTTCTATTGTTCTAGTTGTTTAGTGTTCTTTTATTAAATTATATTATTATGTTGGTTAAATGAAATTATTTCTACTGCTCTGGTTATTTAGTGCTCTTTTATAATTGTATTCATATTTATGTTTCGCATTCTATTTGGACTTTTAAGATGTGACCTCTTCAATCACCCTTTTCTATTTTTATGCATAATATTATCATTTAATTAATAATATATACATTCACTTCACAATATGTGTATTGGAGATTGGAGTTAATTGGAGTGTAGGTAACTCGATTCAGATGTGGTGCCTTTGCTCTTGGAACCTCTTTTAATCATTGTCTTATGGATGGGTTTTCCATACCAGAGTTCACAAGAAATTTCACATGTATGGCTATGAAAGGAGAACTGGCATTCATTCCAATTACTGATCGAACATGTTTAAAGGCTCGAAATCCTCTCCACATCAAGTAGGAGCATGAGGAGTACATAAAGCCTTCCCAAACTACCTCAGATGTGATTATTTCATCATTATTGATGTAAAGAAACAAGGAGCTGTGGTACACTAAAGTGGAAACAAACAATGCCAAGGAAAAGCATTTCTATAAGTTGTTCTCGTTATCAGGGAAAATGATTAACACCCTAAAAATGAAAGCAGCAAATGACATGGTCAAGCACTGCTCAAGTTTTGTTTTAGCACTGGCACACGTGTGGCGGGCAAGGGCTGTTGCAATCGGAAACTTGAAAGTAGATGATGTTTCCATCGTTCACTATGTGGCAGATATAAGGTTTGAATTTTTTTATTGATAAATTATTTTCAATTTCATAAATATAAAATGTAGTAGATTGTAATCAATCTTTGTGTATGGATGGATTATTATCAGGTCAAGGCTCATTCCTCCTATCCCAAGTGAATTTGTGGGAAATGCAACGGCTACAGCTTATGCTAAGGCCACTTTCAAACAATTAGAAGAAGAACCATTTGGGGAGATTGTGAAGAAGTTGCAAGAAGGTGCAGATAGATTGACAGATGAGTATTTGAGGTCGTCGATAGATTGGCTGGAATTATATGATGGTGTACCATTTGTGGAAAATGGGTTTTATGTAACAAGTTGGAAGCATTTGGAATTTGCAGACATGGAATTGAGAGGAGGCATTAAGTCTGTGCATGCAGGGCCTGTGCTTTCAGGAGGGGCCAAGGTTGTACGATTTTTAGCACACCCAAAGGATGACCAAGGGATTCAGTTGTATATTGGCTTGGAGGCCCCTCACATGGACAAATTTGAGAAACTCATTGAAACTATTTGATCCCATGAAAGGGGTCTGGAATGAGTCTTTTGCCTATTCATTTTTTTGGTTTTTTTATATTGAAATAAGAAGTTAGTGGACTTGTATCATGAAAGCTTGGTTGGTCTTATGTAAAAAGTAAATATGGTAGAAAACATAAAGTTTGCATTAAGCAAAGGAATTATATGTGAGAAAATATAATATTGATAACATGGAAAAATTACTTACTGTATAATAATATATGAATGTCAAACATTCATCTATACACCATGAATTTGTGAATATATTAGATTAGAATTTCTTTATGTAGAGCATATTATATGAAGATGGTAATAAAAAGAATAGATTGAAACTTTATTTAGAAAAGTTTGCATTAAAAATTGTGTACGTAAACTCATTATAATGAGAATAGATGTAGTTTGGACCCTTCCTCTTTCTTTATAATTGTGTGTATTATTTTTCTATTCTTGAATATCAATTGAAGGAGAATGGTATTTGTATTCAAAAACTTTTTATTGATTTAATGCTGGATATAGCTGTAAAAATTAAGCCTTGTCTAAATATGTTTTACCACTATCGATCCTTGTTTTGTTGAGTGTTAATCCTTGGGATTTATGTATAGTTATTTTTATTTCATGGATAGTGGTATTTTTCTACGATTACTTAGAGATATGAGTGTTGTAGGTATGATTTTTGGGTCATTTTAGTTCCATGGTAGGCCATTGTAATTATCAAATTGCACCACTACATACAAAAGTATTCAAGAGTGATAATTATGTGATGTGATGAGCTCAATAGACTTATAATAAACCATTTGAGAAATATGAAACCCACAAAGAAAAACAGAAATTAAAATTGTTCTTTATAAACCCTAACAAATTATTTTTCATATTTAAGTTTATATTCACTATAAAATATTGTTCATATAAATTGTAAGAATGAGAAGCCTATGAGCATGGGACATAGCTTATTTAACAACCTCTAGAATTAAAAGCTATATTTCTTTTATAATCTTTAATAGGAAATCTCTATCTACTTTCTTAAATTGAGGCTGAATTAAAATCTAATTAACTGAAAAAACCTAGATCATTCACTAGATGAGATAATTATTTTTCTATTATGAAATTTTCATAGCAATAATTAGAAAAACTTAAATATCCAAACATAAGCAAAATTTCAATCTAAGATTAAAAACAATAATGGTAAGTTTCCACTTTTCAACACATGCAATATTGCAACTCCCAATTATCACTAATCTTGCACATTCAAAATCTGTACTTGTCAAAATATAACTGCACCTCCAAAAATTTCACATTCCATGCAAACTCAACATGAAATAGAAATTACCTTCATACACAACTTCACCTATAATAGCAACTTTCCACTCCCAACTCTTTCTTGAGTTATTTTCAACAAATAAAGCCTATAAATAATAAAATAATTAAACATGCTAAGAAAAATCAAAGATTGAATTACCTTCTTTTTCCTAAGATTCATAAATAAGATTTTAAACCATGTATATCATTATACAAAAAATTAAATATTAGAAATATTAATAGTTTTTTTTTTAATTTCAATACTAGATGTGATTTTTAAAATTATTATTGATATGATTTTAGAAATAATTTATGTTTATGCTGCTAATGATCATGCCTCATAAAATATCAAGAGTCAATTTAATGTAAATCTGATTGTAAAAAAGCAAAAGATAAATAAGAGAACAACATTTTTTTAGACTCAGATTCAGGCCTGGAATTTGACGGCCACCCTTACCTGTCATATGTTTTTTTTTTACAGTTTGTTCATTTAAATGCCTGTCACTTTACGTTTTCTGAAAAAATTTAACTGTCAAAAAATAAATGGATATCCTATAAATATATTAGAAAATGTAAAATTAGAAGATATTGATAATTAGAAATAAATGTAAAAAATTTATATTTACTTTACAATTCACAAGAAGTTTCTAAATTCATATAGAAAATAAATCTTGTTATAATATTCAAAAAGTTAAAAAACAATTATATTCTATTTTGAAAAGATTTTGTATTAATATATTTTTTTATAATAAATATTATAAATCATATATACTAATATAAAACAATGATAACTATTAGTAAAAATGTTAAAATCTTGAATTTATTGTTAAAAATATTTAAAAAATTAGAAAGAATTATATTTAATTTTGAAAATTTCTATTTTAAACAGATTTTGAATTAATACATATATTTATAATAAATCATATATATTAATATAAAGTGAAATTAGAAAGAATTATTCCAATTCTAAATTAATTTATATTTTTATCATAAACTATATCTATATATATATTACAATAAATTTTTACAGTTTAATAATAATTTTAAGTGTCATATTTACGGTTATATAAAAAAATAGCAAGACAAATGATACGGTCTAATAAATTTTTAGGCTGTAATATACGGTCCAAAATGCAAAAAAGGGTCAAATAGACCATCAAATTCCAGGCCTGCTCAGATTTATTGATGTGATTTTAGAAAATAATTTCCTTTATGATGCTAGATGTGAATAAAGTTGTCCCTTCCATTATCCAAAATAAAGTGGTCCTGATTGCTAATGACCTCACTCTGATAAAATATCCGAGAATCAATTTCATGTAAACCATTATACATTTCTCCATGGCCTACCAAATCATCAACTCAATTTAATGTAAACCATTATACGTTTCTTCATCGCCTACCAAATCATCAACTTAATTTATGCTTGTATGCTAGATGTGATTTTAGAAAGAAAATGTCTGCCTTTATGATGCTAGATATGAATACAGTTGTTCAATTCATTTTCAGAAATGAAGCAGCCTACCAAAACTAGGAGATGGGCCTCTCATATCCTTTTCAGGTAACTTCACAAACATAAATGTTTTTATAAGTTATTTTGCATTTTTTTTTAATAGAGTAGATTGGTTAAATGAAATCATTCAAACTGTTTTGGTCGTTTAATGGTCTTGATAGATCTTTCATATCCTTTCAGATAATCTCACAAGCATAAATGTTGTTATAATTTATATTGTTTTTTTACTAATGAAATAATTGTTTTAAATTATATTAATAGACTGGTTAACTGAAATTATTCATTCTGCGCTTATCATTAAGTAGTCTTGATAGGCCTCTGATCTCCTTTCAGGTAACATCACAAACACAAATACTGTTATAACTTACATTGCTTTTCTGGCTGATGAAATCATTGTTTTAAATTATATTAACAGGCTGGTTAAATGAGTGGTCTTGATAGACCTCTCATTTTCTTTTAGATAACATCATAAACATAAATACTGTCAAAACTTATATTGCTTTTTTGGCTGATAAAATAATTGTTTTAAATTATATTAACAGACTGGTTAAATGAAATTATTTTGATTGCTCTCACTATTTAATGGTCTTGATAGGCTTCTTATATCCTTCCAGATAATATCACAAACATAAATATTATTATAACTTATATTGCTTTTTTTTCTTTTGACATATATGTGTATTGGAGTGCAAATAACTCAATTCAAATGTGGTGCCTTTGCTCTTCTAACCTCTTTTAATCATTGTCTCATGGGTGGGTTTGTCACGCAAGATTTTGCAAGAAATTTCACACGTATGGCTATGAAAGGAGAACTAGCATTCATCCCAATTACTGATTGGACTTGTTTGAAGGCTCGAACTCCTCTCCAAATTAAGTACGAGCATGAGTATGTAAAGCCTTCCCAAACTACCTTAGATGTGAATATTTCATCATTACTGATGCGAAGAAACAAGGAGCTATGGTACACTAAAGTGGCAGCAAACAATGCCAAGGAGAAGCATGTCTATAAGCTGTTCTCGTTATCAGGGAAAATGATTAACAACCTAAAAATGAAAGCGGCAGATGGCATGGTCAAGCACTGCCCAAGTTTTGTTGCAACATTGGCACACGTGTGGCAGGAAAGGGCTACTACAGTTGGAAACTTGAAAGCAAATGATGTTTTCACTGTTCACTATGTGGCAGATATAAGGTCTGAATTTTTTGATTGATAAATTATTTGCAATTTCATAAAATATGAAAATGTAGTGGATGGTAATCAATCTTTGTGTATAGATGGATTATTATCAGGTCAAGGCTCGTTCCTCCTCTCCCAAGTGAATTTGTGGGCAATGCAATGGCTCCAGCTTATGCTAAGGCCACTTTCAAACAACTAGAGGAAGAACCATTTGGGGAGATTGTGAAGAAGTTGCAAGAAGGTGTGGTAGATTGACAGATGAGTATTTGAGGTAGTTCATAGATTGGCTGGAGTTCTATGATGGTGTACCAGCTGTGGAAAATGGGTTTCATGTAACGAGTTGGAAGCATTTGGAATTTGCAGACATGGAATTGAGAGGAGGCATTAAGTCTGTGCATGCAGGGCCTGTGCATTCAGGAGGGGCCAAGGTTGTACAATTTTTAGCATACCTGGAGGATAACCAAGGGATGCAATTGTGCATTGGTTTGGAGGCCCCTCACATGGACAAATTTGAGAAACTCATTGAAACTATTTAATGAGTTTTTTTTTTTTTTTTTGTATATTGAAACAAGTTAGTAGACTTATATCATAAAAGTATGATTGGTCTTATGTAAAAAATATTTATTGTAGAAAACATAAAGTTTGCATCAAGCAAAAGAATTATATGTGAGAAAATATAATATGGGTAATTTGGGAAAATCACTTGATGTAATAATATATGAATGTCAAGCATTCATCTATACACCTTGAATTTGTGAATATATTAGGTTAGAATTTCTCCATGTAGAGTATATACTATGAAGATGGTAACAAAAAGAATAAATTGAAAGTTTATTTAGAGAAGGTTACATTAAAAATTGTGTACCTAAACTCATTATAATGAGAACAGATGTAGTTTGGACTCTTTCTCTTTCTTGATAATTGTGTATGGATTATTTTTCCATTCTTGAATATCAATTGAAGAAGAATGGTGGTTATATTCAAAGACCATTTATTGATTTAACTTTAGATATAGCTATAAAAGTTAAGCCTTATCTTTACATTTTACCAATATTAATTGTTGTTTTCTGAGTGTTAATCCTTGAGATTTATGTATAGTAACTTATCATGCTATGGATAGCGGTATTTGTCTACAACTACCGAGAGATGTGGATGTTATAGGTATAATTTTTGGATCATTTTGGTTCCATGGTGGGTCATTATAATTATTAACTTGCACCACTACATACAAAAGCATCCAAGAGTGATAATTATGTGATGTGAAGATTTCAACAGACTTATAATTAGCCACTTGAGAAATATGAAACCCACAAAGAAAAAAGAGAGAATAAGTGACTAAAAGCGAGACATTAAATTTGTTCTTTATATACCCCCAATAAATTATTGTTCATATTTAAGTTTGCATTCATTGTTCATATAGATTGTAAGAATGAGAAGCCTATGAGCATGGGACATGGCTTTTGGAACAACCCATAAGATTAAATCTATATTCCTTTTATAATCTTCAATAAGCAATCTATATCTACTTTCTTAAATTGAGGCTGAATTAAAATCTAATTTAAGTGAAAAACTTTAAATCATTCACTAAATGAAATAAATATTTCTCTATTATAAAATTTGCATAGAAATAATCAACAAATTTGTGACTTAAAAATCCACAAAATTAGAAAAATGCTAGTTTAAGAGATTAAAAGAGAGATATGAAATTGATCACAACTTCTTTATATTAAAAGAGAGATATGAAATTGATCACAACTTCTTTATATTAATCATTTGGTTGGGCATATTTATAGAATTATAGATCACTAAACATTTTTGGAGACAAAGGCTATTTGAATAAAAAAATATTTGAAACAAAAAAAACTTTATAGAGCTCCATGAGTATGACCATACATAATATCATCTAACCTATAAATGAGCATACGTCTCTTATTTATACAAAACAAGATAACTAGATGAAACATTAATATAAGAGTAATAATTTAATGGGATGGATGTCTAGATGCTTTTGCATGGGACTACTCATTGAATTCCTACATGAACTACCCAATCCAATACATGGATGCCCACCATTTTTAAATGAAGAGGAATAATTAAATTGTTTGATTGTATCTTTAATGTTGTAGCATGATCTTTGGATTCCTTTTAAACTTAAGATCATGGTGGCTAAGTTCCATGAATCATAACTATTCATTTTTTAAAGCAATGAAGTACAATAGGAAAAATCATAAAAATACTTGTACAAGATGTTCAAAACTTCATTGTTGATCAAAATATATCTACATTTTATTGGATCAATGAATATTATAGTTGTTAGTTTATGATAGTTACAAGATTGATTTATTTATAAAAGTATTTTGAATAATGTGTTTATCTACTATAATGAGAGAAATAATTATTATTCTTGATTTATCTATATTTTTTTAAAGACTAAAAATAGGATGTAAAATTACAAAAAAATATTATAGTCTTTACATCAGATGGATTTCTTTTGAATTTATATTTTTTTTACATGTCTTATATAGTATATTCAACTATTAACCTAATACTGTTTTTGCACTTGTGATATTTGGCCAATACTACAATATATATTTTTTCCTTTTAGATTTTAAAAAAATATTAACTTTCGTTCTTGAACAATATTATTCAATAAAGCAAGCATTTTAAAAATTAAAAGAAAAAGTATTTTAATTTTACATTGAACATAATGATTGATATTCACAATGTTGATAGCTAAAACCTATCTAAAAAATAAATTTTCCTCTAACATTGATGTTTCTTTGGGAGAGGAACACTTATTTAGACTAGATTCATTTTCTTACATTATAAGAGACTTTTTGTTTGATACTCTCAAAGTTTTGTTCATTTATGTTACACTTCAAATGAATTATGCACTAGATTAATTGATCACTTTATATTAA
Source organism: Sequoiadendron giganteum (assembly GCA_007115665.2). Taxonomy (NCBI): domain Eukaryota; kingdom Viridiplantae; phylum Streptophyta; class Pinopsida; order Cupressales; family Cupressaceae; genus Sequoiadendron; species Sequoiadendron giganteum. The sequence goes on along the minus strand of CM021107.1, from coordinate 443,663,625 downwards.
ATCAATATTCAAACATGATTTTTATTTATTACAAGGATTTACATATGAATTACATCTATAAATCTTGTATGAGATGCATGGTTTGTATGATGTCAAAACATATTTAACTAAAATCCAATTGTTTGTTGTAAGTGTGAATAAGTAACTGTGATAAACAGCAGATCTCAGAGATATTTGACAAGCACAATGAATGCATAAACTCTTTAATGTCAATCTAAATCTTATTAGATAGTCAAAAGTATATATAGGAAAAATATCTAAGCATGAGGTGTTGATGTGTATCAACACCTCTCCAGTCTATAAACTAGCTGGGAAGATATTTTGAGGAAAATATCCAGGCTATGCTAATGAGTCATACTGTAATGAATGCCTAAGTAGGCTTAGGTCAGCCTGTGTGTATGCAAGCATTTAAAGTATACACTAACACCCCCCCTTAAGCATAACTTAGGTGGGCATGGATAAAATGGGTCCCAGCTACTAGCCATGTTAGGTACCCATGCACAAAGTAATCTCTCATGAAATGGAGAAAAGTAGAAAACCCTGTGGGAAAAAAAATTCCCAGAAAAGATGCATGAAAATTATACACGTGAAGAAGTACTGCTTCTTTCACTAAGTACAAGATCTGATTTCCTCCATAAGAGAGAAAATGAGAGAAGGTCTATGAGACCCCCCCATAATACATGGCCTACTACATTAAAGTTGGATAGTTGACAGAGGATGCAGATGTAGTTCAAAGAATGCTTCACAATGTTCCTTCCCCTTGGAAGAAATGAAACCAACTAAAGATGCAGGATATCTTCCCATGTGAGAAGATGTATGTATGATCTTGAATAGAGTTGAAGCTCATCCAAGAATGATGATGATGGTGCCCATGATTTCTTTGAATGTTGCTCAGGAATCTCCAAGCCAATGCTGACATGTGACGAATACTGATGGAATGAATCAAGTATCATAGAAGATTCTATAACAGGGACCACAAGAACCATAGATGTATGGGGATAATTGGAACCATAAGAATCTAATATTGTCACTATAGAAGTCGATGTAGGTGAAGGAAGAGCAATCATATCTAAAGAAGACAAGTCCGATGCAACTTTATTGAAGTTGTCATCAGAAAGAAGACTGATGTCCTTAATGTGTGCTTCCATGTTAGCAATGCGGGACTCTACGAAAAGACATGAAATGTTAGGTAGATATGCATCCCAATCAGCAATGCTAGGAAGACAAATATCCTATTGTAAAGAAGTGCTGGAAGATTTCGAAGAAACAACTCTGAAATCCAATGAAGCAACAAGAGGAGGTGGAGGAATGATGATTTCCTCTATGTCAACTGGACGCTCAGTATCTGAATCAAGATGTGGGATGTGAGTTGTGATCATAGCAGGATCATGTGGGAATGGAGAAACATTGAAGTCTCCATATATTTCCCAAATTTTGATCCATAATGCATGTGGACATTCAATATCCATGATGACAAACAAAGTGTCATCCGGAATATGTAAACTGATTAATCCATGAATATGATCATGAATATTAAACCATTTATCCTTCTAAGATTGTTTACCTGGTTTAGGGATAAGTCCATACAAATATGGCATGAGATTATGGAACCTGAGATGTTTCAAGATTCCTTCACACCAAGACTTATAGTTTCCCGATTTTAGGTTGATTACAGAAGAGTGGGTTTCATATCCTATGATTACAAATAGTTTAATTCCTTAAGACAATAGAAAATCCATAAATTAAGAACCTCCCCAAATTAGATGACCCCCACTAGTTTGGCACTTTATAAGAAGGAGTGCTTGTAACTGACCCAAAAAAAGACACAAACAAGCACTTTATAAGAGGAGTGCAATTTTGTGCTTTTTGAATTCGTGACGAAAAAAGATGTACTTTTACAAAAGTTAGTACACTTTAAAGATTTTGCCCCATTACAAAGGACTATTGCCTCCTAAAAAATCCCAAATTTGTTTCGAAATTTATTTATTTTTATGAAAGAAATTTAGAACAAGGGAGAAAAAAAAAATTTAAATTGAGATTGAATAGACGTGCTTCTTCTTGCTTTGAAACCCCTTGCCTCCAGATGAATTTGATGCCCCTACCGCTGTGCAAACTCGTCATCCTCTTTCCTCTCTCTATTGATGTCTTTGATTTGCCTTCTAGTAGCCTAAGGGCCTCAGAAAATTTTCAGTCAGCGAGCCTCCCTCACACAAAATAAAGTCACTGCACAACATAAAGAAATGCCTCTTATACAAGAAATCACGGCAAGGACAGGTGCCTGGTATAGCAGGGACAGAGGGCACTCATGGGAGAAACAGGGGTGAAAAAAAACCTCCTCTATTAGAAATTGCGCCCCCCAGCAAACATATCGGTCCACAGTAGACTTCTTGCTAGCTTAAAAGCATGCCTCTCGTGGTCAAAAAAAGCACGGCTTCAAACAGGGGCAGCTCCAAACAGAAATTGGAGCATGCTTGGGCAGGATGAGTGTCGACACTTCATGCAGCCTCTGAGGCCGAGAAAATCCAGAGAGATCTCTGTAGAACTCGTGATGTAGCACGGGCCTCAACAAAATGGAGCCCTTTAGAGATTTTGATCACCAGACAGTATGCAAGAGGTTGATCACGCCTTCAAGTAGAGAATACGTTGCCGCCAATCAGAGATGCATACTTTTTCCATCACAGATGCAAGCCTTCGTTTCCACGAGTATGAGCTTCAAATAGAAATAGAGATGTTTGTTTTAAAAACTAGGGTTCAATGCACAATGTGCAACCTCATGGCTTGCCAGTATCCTGGAGTGCTCTGATACCATGTGATAAATAGCAGATCTCAGAGATATTTGACAAGCACAATGAATGCATAAACTATTTAATGTCAATCTAAATCTTAATAGATAGTCAGAAGTATATATAGGAAAAATATCTAAGCATGAGGTGTTGATGTGTATCAACACCTCTCCAATCTATAAACTAGCTGGGAAGATATTTTGAGGAAAATATCCAGGCTATGCTGATGAGTCATACTCTAATGAATGCCTAAGTAGGCTTAGGTCAGCCTGTGTGTATGCAAGCATTTAAAGTATACACTAACAGTAACAAAGGTAAATACACTTCTTAATGAAACATTATATCAAAGATTCGGCAATTTATCTATTAAAAAGAGTAGAAACTTGAGAGTGTCCCGTTGTTTCCTATCTCCAAAGATTTATTAAATCAAAGAGGGCTCTCAGATTTGGTAAGCACTTGTGACTGTTAAAATGCCAATCTAGAGAATGAAATGATGCTAAATACAATGATGCGATGATTGATGATATCTAATTGATAAAAAGAAGCTACTGTAATCTATGATGCAACCATGATATTGATTCTAATGATGCTATGATTGCTATTGCTAAATAATTTTATGCTATATGCTCAATTGCTTGAATGCTAAGATGCTTGATTGCTTTTCCTGCAAAGTAAGATTGCACAAAGTTGGGATCCATTCTTTGTTGTACATGGTTGTATTTATAGACTTATCGGAAGCACATTTGCACAGGGGTAGCAAACAGAGGCCTAGATTCAATCTAGAGGATTGAAGGGTGAGAGATTGAAAGGTTGGAGCTGATTATGGGAATGGTTCCTCTCCATGAAAACACCAAGCAAGAGGATAGGAAAGATCAAAGGGAGAAGATTGAGAGGATTGCCTGCAAGCTTTCCCTGAATGTCAATTGCATTAATTTTAGACATATGAAATTTGATTTGATAGGTGAGTAAATAGAGGAATTTATTATTTATGCTTTTATTTAAATATTTTTTATTTATTTAAATTAGCAAAAGGGGAATTAATAATTTAATAAAACAAACTATAGAAGTTGTTTATTAAATTAAAATAGAAAAATTATGATAATTAAACAATAAAGTATTTAACCTTTTGTTTAATTTATTTAAATGATGTGATTAAGATAGAATAAAATAAGGGAAATTGATAATTAAATAAAACAAAGTATTTAATTAAGATGAAATAATAGAAGAATTTAGAAGAATTTAAATGTGAACTACATAAATAAATATTTTTATTTATTCGATAGTAGAGGAATTTAGGGTAATTAATCAAATAAGTTGTATTTAATTAATTAGATTATCCAGACCAATTTTAGGTGTATACATTTTGCCCCTCTTTGAAGTGATGTGTTTACACATTGTTTCAAAGAAAAAATTGTTGTTGCTACTAGTATCGACAAAAAAAATTCAGTATGCCCCAAACATGCCCTAGACCTTGATTTTCAATTGATTGATGAATATATGCCCCCTCGGGAGATAAATTAATGATTTTATGATTTTTTTTGGATTTTTTGGATTTAAAAAAAAAAAATTATGATTTTCCAATGATTTTATGATGATTTGATGATAAAATAATTTATCTCACAATATTTCATGTAGAAAGTTTGTCCCTAGATGAATTTCAATTAATTTCTCAATAAAAATTAATTAAAATTTTAAAAATCCCACCATAAACCCACCTTCAATAACCTATAAAAGGTCAAAAAGGGTCATTTTCAAAATCATTTGTGCATTTTGACTTTTGAAACTTTGTGAGAGAGAGATATTTGAGACTTTGGAGCAAGATGTCGATCCCTTACCACACCCACCAGTTCGAGCGAGTGTGACATCACCAGCACCTGACAGCTTATAGACCTCCGGTTCATACCCCTAGACCTCCTCGTAATTCATGTTTTTGTCATTTTTTATTCTTTTGGTGTTTTTTTTATTTTTTTTGTAGTTTTAACGCTTCAAGTTTGCGTTGTAGCACTTTTAGACTCTGGTGTAGCACTTTTAGGATATGTTTTAGCGCTTCTGAAAATTAGCGCTTCCATTAGGTAGTTTAGCGCTTTGGTAGGCTAATTTGGTGCTTTGGAAATATTAGCACTAGGATAGGATAGATTAGCGCTTTGAAAAGATTAGTGCAATGGTAGGATAGATTAGCGCTTTGAAAAGATTAGTGAAATGGTAGGATAGATTAGCGCTTCTAGTGATTAATTTACTGCTTCAAGGATTTTAGCGCTTTAAACAACTGTTTCGGCACTTTGACCTTTTGAAATAGCGCTTTGAGTGATATGGTGCTTTGATAAACTGTTCTAGTGCTTTTGACTAATGAAATATTGCTTCTGATATTTTAGCGCTTTGAATGCCTGTTTTAGCGCATCCAAGTCAGATTTGCAAAATTTGTCAAATTTTAAACTTGATTTTGTCGATTCCGATCGTGTCAACCCATTGGTTTGATATGAATTGATGATCTAAATAACCCCGACGATTGATTCTGATGATTGATAGATAACAATTATTCTCATGATAGGTGAGGAATAATCTCATTTGTGATGAACCTCATGATAGGCGAGGTTGATTTTGATAAATTGACCTCATGTTAGGCGAAGTACAATTTAGATTGATAATGATAGGTGAGGTTTGGTGATGTTTTCTCACGAGTTTTGATCAAAATTCATACCAAGAGCTGATTAGATCTGATAGTATAATGACATGTAATATTTGACATAGTGTACTGATTTTGAACATTTCATGATGATAGGATTCTCTGGATAACCTCCAGATTCGAGAGTGTTTCCCATGGACCTTCGATTTGATTCCACAATTGACACCAAATGCTCGGCACAAATTATTGTTCAGTGTGAACTTGCTTCTCTTCTTGACATGCCCCAGATTAGGATTAATTGGGGTCTTCTCATAGCTTTAGTCGAGTGGTGACACAATGATCATAACACCTTCCACTTACCCATCGGCAAGATGACTATCACCCTAGAGGATTTTTGGCACATTTTGTGGATACCATTTGTTGGAGAGGTTGTTCTGTATGATTCACAGGAGGTGGGTGGGATAGATGCTCTTCGTAGAGTCTTTCAGGATGAACATATTGTTGGGATGTGGATTCCATGGCAAGAGATGGTGGATTTTTATGTCACCTTACCTTTAGTTCTGGTAGGATTTATTGGAGGTTTCCTTTGTCCTGATCGTAGGTCAAAGGGACTATCTATTAGATGGGGCTGTGTACTTGAGATTATGATTGTGCATGGGACTAGATAAGCTTGGGGGATGTGCATGCTGGCACATTTGTATCATGACTTGCATTAAGCAGTTTATTTAAGAGGGCGGAGCTTATCATCAGGAGCTACCTTACTTCAGGTTTTGGCATGGGAGCACATTTTTGTCACACGACCAGTGCCTATTCGAGATAGGCCTGCTACTAGGCCATATGTTTTCAGATATAGAGGTCGACTTACCCAGTCCAAGATGGGTAAGTTGGAGCATTGGAGGCATGTACTGGATGACTTAGAGGCAGTGACCTGGCACCTATATCTAGATTATGAGCACTAGGATGAGGATGATGCAGAGATGGGATACATGTGTGATTCTATGTACTTAATTGGCAAGACCCACTTCATCTTAGAGAGATTCCTACTGCGCAGTGATGAGGAGTACTATCTCTCAAGAGCACATTTGCTCTTTCTAAGACCTACTCTTTGGTCTTGCTAGGGTATTCTTCTCTACCCTACTCAGAGGTCACTCCTAAGACCCCTATCTCCTTATAGAACTCTCCACAAACTTCAAACACTCACCTTTGCTCTCACACCCCTACTAAGCACCTTTGGGCTCAACTTTGCCACATCGTTCCCCAAGCCATTCTTGGGACTAGGAATAGGTCTTCCAACTATTCATTGGGTGATTTTACCTCACTCTGATCCATCTTGTTGGATTCTTTCTTCATTTGTCCATTGAATTCATGTAAACCTTGTTTTTAGACCTTGTAGCCTTTTTGGTCAATTGGGCCTCCTAAAACCAATGTTCTTGGAATAATTCCAAGACTTCCTTAACAACCTCCCAAACTCTTTAGGGATTCTCTATATAGACCTCCTAGGCTCTAATATTTCCTAGGTTTTAGGCCTCCTTGGTGTCCGTACATAGGTTTGTCACCAAACCCCTATTTTCAAGGGTTTCTAGGGTATGTGACATGGTCTGGTTTCTTTAACTTAATTGAGGGCTATAATGGCCTCCTCTGCACTTCTCCTTGCATACACATGTCCAAGACACATACCCCGACACCTCTACACCATTGATTTGCACAAACCAATCCGTTAAGCAAGCCCTCTTGCTGTTGTTCTATTCAAGCACCTAGCCAGAATGCCCCTGCACTCGCCTAGAGCTTGATGGTTTTACTAGCTCTCTGAAAAAAAAGACTCCATAGACCATATTTACACTATTTACAGGGTCCCCTACTTGATTCCAAGAGTCCATGGAAGTTTAGCCATGGGAATTCAAGTGGGGAGCATCTTTTACAAAACTGGCCCTGAACCGGGCAGTGAAACAGAAGAACACAAGAATCTACAAAACTATTAACGAGTCGTGCCAAACAACTAAACCAATGCCAAAAAAAGTAGTTACATGTCATAAATTAAAGCTTCAATGCATTAGTTTAGTCCTTTCAATCCATTAATTGACTCGATCAAGGCTCTATTTTTACAAACACAGTCACAAACTTCTTCTTTCCAAGTCACAATCCGTACTTCCAACTCATCCAACTGTCAGGTTAGGGTTTTGTCTTAGCTTGTATATCCTATCCCCACATGTTGGGACCCTTAGGTCGGGCTTAGAACAACATTAATGCTTCCTAGTGTTTAGGAAAAGTTGTCATGACAACTCTGCAAGATGTCCTAAGAATACACAAACTCAAGACTCCAAACAAACTTGCCACACACACACACACATCAAATCAACCTTGGGACTTTATCAAATAGTCCTTATTACCTTGGTGGTTGGCTAGAACCACCTACAAGCCAAAATTGGTTAAGACCTTTCAAAAGACCTTAAGGTGCTCCTGCACCATGGAGGATCTACACGCAGTATGGTATTGTTCAGTGCATGCCCCAGGGTGTTGCAAATTATGCCCGACGTCAAAGTGATGTAGCAGATTGGGGCCCACATTTATCTTATGATACCTTAGTAGAGGGATATTGCACCTTACATCCTTTAGCCTGGGACATATGTCACAATATTACAAAAGTGCCAGTGACAGAGGAGTATGCGGCTTATCTTGCATTACATCCATGCCCTCGGATCACTATTCCTAATGAGCCAACACCATTACCTATAGAGGAGGATGTTGTGGTTGCACATGGTCAGCGATGGAGATGAGCGGAGGATGTGGTGGAGGAGCAAGTTGTGGATGTTGAGGCAGAGGATGTGGGTGGAGAGGAGGATGTTGACATTAAGGATGTGGAAGGTAGTGGTTAGGATGATGATAGTGGTAGTGAGGATAGTGAGGGGAGCAGCAGTTGTGAGAGCAGTAGTGATGACGAAAATGATGACAGGGACGGTGGTAGAGGTATTGTGGCAAGCAGTATAGGTCCATCCACTAGTGTGCCTCATAAGAGGCAAGCAGTGGAGACATCATCTTCGAATCATCAGACACAATTGCCTCCCTCCAGGTACAAATTCAGACTCTGCACGGGCAACTTGTTCAAGCACAAGGTTTACTTGTGCAGACACAAACGCAGCTACAAACCCAGGCACAAGCTCATGCACAAGCCTTGACATAGGTACAGGAATAGTTGGTAGTTGCATAGATGCAGATTGCCACACTGACGGTAGAGAGGGATAGTGTCAGGCAGATCGTAGAGCGGGTACAGGCGACTGTGGATACTTTACAGCAGATTGTCGATGGTGCCAGAATTGGTGATTATATGAGGGAGGTTCTCCATGTCGGTCAAGAGGCGGATTTTTATAGGGGTCGTTATTATGATGTAGTCCCTACTGAGCGGAGAGTGATTTATGCTCCTTCACGATCAAGTAGGACACATACCAGGACTGTCAATGAGGGTGTGACCCAACTACCTCACAGAGATCTAGGAGGTCCCGGTCCGTCCAGTGGTGGTGGAGGTACTAGTCTTGTGATGCCTGCACCGTCTGGCAGTAGAAAATCTTATAAATGTCGTTATATGATTATGTGTTTTTTTTGAGACATGATGTATACTTCGGCTGACACAAACTCATGTTTTTTGACTTTTTGATACTAACTCTTTTGACCTGTTTTAAATTTTTTTGCTGTCATATGTGGATGTCCAAAGTGTTTTTGATAGTGATTGATGTTCCATGTTTGTTAAATTTCAATCATTTTTTTTGTTGTGTGTTTGCTAAGCTCATTGTTTTATTGCCCCCAGTGATGTGTAGATGTTGCCCTCAAGATAGGGTGAGACATGACCATTTGCAATGATATGATAATGGATGCAAAGTGATGGTGAAAGTAATGACCATGAAATGTATCAATAGATGAAAAAGCTGGTTAAATCACAAATAGTGCCTGTTTCCAAGTTTTCACTATATGTTTTTATTGCACTTTTTCAATTTTTTTATTTATTTTTTTGTATTTTTTTATTACCAAGACGCCTGTTTTCCAGGTTTTCATCAAGGAAACCATTTTTTAGAAGTTTGAAATGTGCACTAGGTGATTCAAGTGTAGTATCTTTTGAGATGGATACTGTTGAGAGGTTCATCAAACAAATCCCCTTCAAGTGTTAATAGTTGATAAGCGCTTGATCCATAAACTAATCTGATGACAAAGGGACCTAACCAATTAGGTTCAAACTTCCCTTTCTTTTCTCTGTCTTGCTGATTTCTAGGGACCAAATCACCAACCTAAAATATTCTAGGCTTTACCCTATGATTGTAGATCCTTGATATTCTCTGTTGGTATGTTGTTAGATGATTGACAGCTTGTTGACAATGCTCATCCCACAGTTCTAGTTCTTGAAGTGTAGATACTCTATAGTCCTCATCTGAAATTATTCCCTTTAGTGACACACAGAGTGATGGAATCTCTACCTCAATGGGTAGTATGGCCTCTGATCCATATACCGAGGCATATGGTGTAGCTCATGTCGATGTTCTGATGTTGGTTCTATAGGCCCATAATGTAGGATTAAGCTGAACATGTCAATCACGTCCATCATCATTAACCATTTTCTTGAGTATTTTCAAAATTGTCTTGTTAGAGGCCTCTGCTTGGCCATTTCCCTGAGGATAATATGGTGTTGAGAAACGATGTTGGATATGAAATTTTTCACACAATTCCTAGACATCCTGGTTTTTAAACGGTCATCCATTATCAGTGATAATGGACTGAGGTATGCCATACCGACAGATTATGTAGTTCAATATGAAAGATGAGATCTATTTTCCAGTGATAGTTGTGAGAGGAACCCCTTCTATCCATTTTGTAAAGTATTATGTCGCTGTGATTATGAACTTGTGTCCATTGGATGAAGATGGATTTATCTTTCCTATGAAGTCCAATCCCCATTGACAAAAGGGCCATGTAGATGTGAATGGGTGTAATTCTTGAGTTGGTGCATGGATCATATTATTATGAATCTGACACTTTTGGCACTTCTTGACAAACTGATAAGACTCCTCCATACTTGGCCAGTAATACCCTAAACGGAGGAGTTTCTTTGCTAGAGTTATAGCACTTGAATGAGTTCCACAAATACCTTCATGAACCTCACATAAGGCTATCTCAGATTCGTTATGTTCTAAACATTCGAGAAGAGTACCATCTAGACCTCAACGGTAAATTATGTCAGTGATTAAAGTATGTCGGGCAGATTGGCAGATGAAGTTGCACTTTTGGTTTTTGGAAAGATCAAGAGGAAGAATGTTGTCTTTTAGGTACGCATAGGTCTTTTCATAGATGGAGGATTCAACGACATCTAAATGGTATATGGTTTGGGATTCTAAACTATTATAAGAAGGATTAGATACTTTTTCTACCATAAACTCATAACGACCATGTTTCTCTAGTAATTGCAAAAGAGGAGCAATTGTCTCCATAGCATCTGCCACTTTGTTTTCTTCCTTTGGAATTTGCTCAAATTTGATATTGACAAATTATTTTTTGATATCATCTATCAGCTACTTATAGGGCATCAACTTCTCATCTTTCATCTGATATTTGTCATTTACTTGATAAATGACTAGTTGAGAATCTCCATATACTTGTAACTCTGTGATTTTCCATTCAATTGCCACTTTGACACCAATGATTAATGCCTCATACTCTGCCACATAATGGTACATGGAAACATTAGTCTATAATACTTTGGGATGGTGCATCCTTGGGGTTTAATGAACAATATTCCTGCACTAGATCCTCTTTGTGTATATGATCCATAAAAGTGAAGTATCCATTGTTGTGTTGTTACTGTAAGAATGTATGCATCATAGAACTCCATTGTCATAGGACAATCATCAGTTAAAGGAGCTTCAGCTAATTGTTCAATGATCACTTGACCTTTGATGGCTCTTCTTTCCACATACTGTATATCAAACTCACTTACAAGCATGAGCCATTTGGCCAGTCTACCTGTTAAAGCAACCTTACTGAGTAGATATTTTAATGGGTCGATTTTTGCTATGAGCTTGATTGTGTGAGTCAACATGTAATTCTGCAACTATTGGGTAGCAAATACCACCATCAAACAAGATTTCTCAATGAAGGTATAATTTATTTCATAGCCATTCAAAGTTCTATTGATGTAGTAAATGGCTTGTTCCCTTCCTTCATAATCTTCTTGTGCCAACAGTGCTCCTAAAGAAATATTCGTTGTTGCAATGTATAGTATTAAAGGTCTTCCTTCTGTAGGTGGCATGAGAATAGGTGGCGACATCAGATATTGTTTTATTTTGTTGAAATTTGTTTCACACCCTTGATCCCATTTGAACACAACATTCTTATGCAATAAATGATTAAATGGGTGACTTTTGTATGCCAATTGGGAGATAAATCTCCTGATTGATTGTAGCCTTCCTTGTAGTGACCTTAGTTGACTGATGTTTCTGGGTGGTGGCATTTCCATTATTGCCTTTACCTTTGTTGGATCTACTTCAATACCTTTTTATGAGAGTATGTATCTTAAGAGTTTTGTTGATGTAACCCCAAAGACACATTTCTTAGGGTTTAGTCTGACATTGAACTTTTCTAGCCTTGTGAAAATTTTGCCCAGGATATCTAGATGTCCTTCTCTGGAATATGACTTAGCTAGAATATCATCCACGTAATCCTCCATAAAGGTATGCATCACATCATGGAATATAGTGGTAATTTCTCTTTGATAAGTTGCCCCTACATTTTTCAACCCGAAGGGTATGACATTCCAGCAAAAGGTTCCCCATGGACATGTGAATGCAGTTTTCTCCTAATCTTTCAGTGCTATCTTGATTTGGTTGTAGACGGAGAAACCATCCATTATTGATAACATGGCATGCCCTACTGTTAAATCCACGATGATGTCAGTATTAGGCAAGGGGAAATCATCCTTGGGGCATGCCTTATTTAGATCCCTGAAATCTATACATATCCTGATCCTATTATCTAGCTTTGATACAGGTACAATATTTAATATCCATTCGGCATAATCAATAGACCTAATGAATCCTGCATCCAATAACTTCTTCAGCTCAGCTTTTACCATCAATGCGATATGTGGATGCATCTTTCTTAATTTTTGTTTTATAGGTTTGATTCTAGTAGCAAAGACAAATGATGCATTAAAATATTTGGGTCTAAACCTGGCATATCAGAGTATGACCAAGAAAATTTAATGCTTCTTTCTTCAAAGAATTTGATAAATTCAGGTATTTCTTGTTTTGTCATAGATTCTGCCAAATGTAAAATCTTTGCTCTTTCTTTTGTGCCAATGTTTACAAACTATGTAGGTTCCACCAAAACTGATGATCTTTCATGATAATGTTCTAGAAGGGTGTCAAATCTCCCATCTTTCAATTCTTGAGAGAGGTTTTCACCATCCAATGCATTCTTTATTTTTCTTTTTTCAAGATCTAATGCTTCCATAGAATGGTTTTCAACATTAGATCCATTTTTCCTGTGTTCTATTTTGCAACTGGAATATTTGACACCCTCCTGTTGAACCGCATTGTTATGAGATTTATGGATAGAACTTGTATCAGGTTCGTCACAACAAAGTAAATTTATGATAGCATCATCATTTGCAAATATGGGTACATTTATAGGTTCAATGGGTTCCCAGTCGATAAGTTCGGGATGGAATAAGGGAAGGAAGTCATCGGATTTACTTGGGTCAATGGAGGTAAGGGTTCAAACAGTTATGTCGTTAGAGTTGTCATTAGGGATGTCGAGGTCAATGATGTTACTTTCCTCGAGATTGTCTAGTTCACTCAATGTTTGTTCATCCTCACTTGAGTCATCGATATGTTGTGATTCTAATACAAGTGGTCTAGACCCTGAGCTCTATCCCTCCTCATGTGTAGGTGCATATTGTTTTATGACATCAATTTGGACATCTGTGTAAGATATATCAGAATATCGATCCCATTCATATTCATTAGAATTTGTTTTAGAGCTATCTCTTACTTGAAGGATTCTTCCAATTGCCTTCTTAGTCATTTCTTGTTTTTCTTCTTCTGATTAGCCCAGTCATGTCTTATCCTTTGAATAAAGAGTAAGAGGCTAAATTGGTTCTATGATGCCTTCTTTCCTTTTTCCAACTGGTCCATGTCCTTCATAACCCATTTTTTCTAAAATAGCCTTTCCTTTGCCATACTTATCTGTCTTGATGCTGATGTTTTTTTATGTCAATGTTTCTTCATCTTTGTACAACCGATCGAGGATAGCTTTATCTTCTAATTCATCCTCTATAGTACCATCTTTCACAAATCTTTCCTCTATAACCGTGGTAGGTTGTGATGGTTGTTGTTTTATCATTGATGGTTGTCCATATGACTTTGGAGATGGCATCAATTGTGAAAGATTAAGAGACTGCTCAATAGAATATTATCCCATGCCTTTGTCTGTTAGCTGGACCTTTTTTTGTAATTTCTATGATAGAGAATTTAGAGGATCCTTATTGTCTATTAATGTAGATTCAACAACACTTGTATCTTTTGATTTATCCTTTTTCTCAACCCACTTGGATGTAATGCTTGGATGTTTTTCACTATCTAATGAATTTGAAATGCATGCTTCCCTATTATGAGGCACATATGTGTCTTGAGAAGTTTTGAGTGTGTTACAATGTTGAGGATTGTTATAATCTATTGATATAGTCACCTCTTGTCCATTAACTAGAAATTTCAAACATTGGTGATAGGTCGAAGGTACTGCCTGCATTTCATGAACCCACGGACGTTCTAAGAGTATATTGTAGGTTAACTCTTTTTCTAGTACCTAGCATGCTATATTTTTCACCATTGGTCCCACTTGAATGGGAAACACAATCAATCCTTTAGAAGATCTCTCTTCTTCATCATAAGCCTTTATTGTCATTTTTCTTCGGGCATCAATAGCATTATATGAATACCCTAGTGCATGGATTAAATTTAAAGTACAGATATTTAAACCAGCTCCCCCATCTATTAGGACTCTCTTAACACACATTTGTGGATGATTAAGTGACACATCATCCTATTCAGAGAATGATAGACAATGTGGCATGGTCAAATATCCCACCATAGCCTAGAATTGAAAAAAATTCTAGGTTGTTGGGTACTGCGGTGGCAACAAGTGCTTGTTCTATAACCTCCTTATGGGATGGTGATAGTTTAAGGAGTTCAAGTATTGATATTTGTGCTGGTATTTTCTGAGGTTGGTTGACAATGTTGTATTGACTTGGAGGTGGATTGGTGTTTTTAGGTGCAACTCCCTTCAAACTTACCTTGGATTTCCCACTTGTCATTACATTAACCGGTTGATAGTCTTGTCTTTCTCTGATTTTTAAAACATTTATCTGATTGTCGGATATTTGTATGCTCAAGATTAGATCTAGTGGTATAATTTCTTTGGTTTTGTTGTTATCAATGTGATTACCAATGATAGTATTACTTTCTACTTCGGAAAAAAAAATATCATGGTATCATAAATGTGATTGACATTTTTTCCTTTATTGTTTGTAGAAGATGACTCTCCCTTGTCGTAATTTGGTAAAGGGTCTTTAAAGTCTATAAAATCGTTGTTTTTTTTATGTCCCTCTACATATACCTTTTCGTTGTAAATCAAATCTTCGAGTATATGTTTTAATTTCATGCAATCATTTGTCTTGTGTCCCTTATTGTTATGGAAGTTACAATAATCTGTCATTCCACCATGGTGGTTTGACTTTTGGATCCCAAAATCGTGCTTCTCGTGTAGTGATAAGACCACTTGCAACAAGTTCCCTCATTGTTGATTCCAGTGTTTGGCCTAATGGTGTGAATCTACATCGGTTTGATGAATTTTGATATGTTTATGGTTTTGATTATCTATTTTTTAGATTATTGTTTTGATTGATAGTTGACTTGATGTTTTGGTCACTATTTTGGTTTGTCTTTGCTGTAGAGGCTGTCAAGTTAAAAACTGGCTTTGCATTTTGTAAGTCATTTGCAGTTTTGTTGATCCCAGTATTTCTATTCTTTTTCTAGAATTTAGGTTTGTCATTGTTGGTATATTGATTTGAGGAGTTGGTGTTGTTTGGTTTTTTATTGTAGTATTTGATCACCCCTCATTTGACTAAGGCTTCTTCGATTTTAAGGCCATTTTCAATCACTTTTTCGAATGTTGGAGGAAATTGTAATTCGAGCCTATAGCTCATTTCATCAGTCAGGTTGTCAATGAATAACTCCATTTTCTCTTCCTTAGGTATGGATCAAGGATACCTAGCAAATAGTCTTCGACATCACTGTAAAAAGGACAGGAATTTCTCACCTTTGTTTTGCTTCATGTTATAGAGGTCCTTTATTGTGACCTCATGTTGGATGTTAAAGGAATATTGTGATATGAACCTATTGACGAGCTCTTCAAAAGTTTGTATTCCTGGTTGTAGTTTGGAAAACCATTCCATACACTAACCTCCTAAGCTTCTTGGGAATAACCTCATTAGGTAAGTTTCTTCCTATGTAAACTCTAAGATCATGGTTCTGAATTCCCTTACATGGTCGATTGGGTCTGTCTTACCATTATATTTGTTAGATTTTGGGAATTCACAGTGTTTAGGGAATGGTATCATATCCACAATTGGGTCAAAAGGATAAGGACAAATGTCTTGTAATGCATACCTTTTTGTGTTTCCCTTTTGCATATCTTGATTTTTTTGTTGCAAGTTTTGCATTTGTTTTGTTAGGGCCACAACTTGATCTATGTTTGGTGTATGTTGTGTATGTTGTGGTGTTTCAGTTTCATTTTCTCTAGGTGTTTCCTTTAATCGATTGACATCGAAATCTTTTGGAAGTTTGGCACCTGATTCAACTAGCATTAAGAGATATTTTTCCATGTCTTGCTCCAATATCTTTTCCATAAATTTATGGAATTTTGGATCCTATTGGGCTATTTGTATGTCTTTTGTTGTTATTTCGTTCTTGTCATTTTGATGTAAGCTATTCCAAGGATTTTCTTCTGCCATGATGTTTGATGTTTCAAGTTCTTTTTCTAAGAGTTTTTGTCTTTGTAGCCTTGTGAAGATTGGTATACAAGTGTTTTTTTTCCCACTAAACTTTTGATCTTCTATGCTTTGATGAGTTTCTAATGAATTTTAACAAATTCAAATAGGATGATATATCCTATTGATAAGACTAGGTTAAAAATTTGATTAATATGCCTCGTTTCGTGATAGTAGGATGATAATATCTTGATGGAGAATCTTAGCCTAATAACCAATATTTTGGTTTGATTTGTTCGACACTTTATAGTTTGCAAGATCTGGGTGTAAGTTGAAAAGAATGTTAACTTGTAGGAACCTATTTGTTTATGGTTTCTAGACACTGTCTGTATTAAAAAAATACTTTTGGTTGATAAAAATCCGAGTTTTAGATGTTAACCAATCTGGGAAATATGTTTGGAAGTGCTAAAACAGAGTGCAGAAGCGTTATAATAGACTATGGAAGCACTATTTTATAAGCGCTAAAACAGAGTGTGGAAGTGTTATGACAATTTTCTGAAGCGCTATTTTGTAGAAGCACTAAAACAGAGGTCAGAAGCGGTGAAACAGAGGGTGTAAGTGCTACTTTGGATTCAAAAGTGCTAAAACAAACCTCAGAAGTGCTAAAATAGACCTCAAAAGTGCTAAGACAGAATGTGGAAGCACTACTTTGGGTTTCAATGGTTTTGTTTGAGTTTTCTACTTGTGAAGAGATTGATTTTTGAAAGGTATCTCCACTAGTATTTTTCTGATGTTGGATGACAAGCCTAATGATTCTAATGTTTTCTCTATTGCAAAAATTGATTGGGCCTAGTGGAGTATTCTATCATTGGCTGTGGGATAGAGGATTCACGAATAGGTTGACTACGATTATGATATTGTGACAAAGATCTTCTTTGGAAATAGGCTTGTGAATAAAGAGGCTCTAAGGCATAATCACCAGAATAACCCCTAGCAAAATTGTGAAACCTATGGATGAAAGTTCTATAATGAAGCAAGATTTTTCTACTCTGATACAAGAAACGTCTTCTTTTTAAAATATTTTTGTAGCTAAGTGGTTATTTCGGTTTCTTGACTCTTGTTTTGAGGGATTTCTTGACAAAAATTTTTGATTTCCAATCTCTATTCATAAATTTCCCAGTTTGATTTGGTTTGTGGTTTTCAGGATGATCTTTTATCTGAGTTACAATGATTTGAGGACATGGCAAGCAAATTGTAGAATGGTTGTTTTTAAATCTAGAATCTAAATAGATAGTGTATGTTCAAGAACCATGAATGGTCCTTATTGATTTCCATTGGTTTGTTTTAACAAAGATACACTTCAGACAGACTCACTCTTAAAGTCAAAAAGGTCATCGTTATACTCAACAGCCCACATCTTAAAATTGTGTTGACTCACACAACCGTGTCACCCCTAGAGGATGCCCATGTTTTTTTCTTTTCCAGGTGCGTACTCAAAGTTGGATTTCTCATCCCTTGAGCAAACGGTCCTTGGCAATTATATGGTGAATGTCTTGGGGGCACATTCTTCCCTCCCCTTTCACTGTGAGTATTACAATGTTTGGTTACTGACTCAACTGGATACTACACTATGGTTCTTAGATAGGGTTTCCATGCGGTGCGACAAATAATAAACTCCCTCAGGAGACCTCCCAATCTTTAGAACAAATATTTTAGGGATGGTTATCTTGCACACTGCTGTCGAGTTGGACTTCCATCAACAACTTGTATTTGTTTAGAGTGGGTTGGAATCCTTGGCTTTAGGCATTCCCACTTAGGTCGTTCCCGTAGGGTGAGTACTTTTTCCCACTACGGTAGGCCTTCTAAAGGTTTTAACAAAAGCATAAAATTGCATGAAAAGGAAAGGATGAGTCTGGCACTTTGATCACCCAGTTAAGGGGAGAGCATAAGCCTATTCACCACACAAGCATAGCAAATAATGATTTATTTTAAGCCCAAAAGACAATGTACTAATCTAAGTGAAGATGTTACTTCACAAAATCAGGGTACTTTATTTAACTAATGCAAAAAAATATGATGACTATCCTAGGATTGGTATATTTAAATTAAGTGTCTACCCTAGGATTGGTTCTTTTTAGTCCAAAAAGCATAACATTTTGGTCGCGGTTGTGTTGGATCCAAATAAAAAAAAAGAAAATACAGAAGCGTTGAAACAAAAATTAGAAGCGCTATAGTTTAGATCAGAAGCGCTATAAAATTTATTAGAAGCGCTACAAAATTTGTCAGAAGCACCATAAAATTTTGCCGAAGCGCTATATAAATTTTTAGAATGAAGACCAACTATGTCGTGAACGTCTGGTCGATGCGCTAAAATAGGTCATGGAAGCACTATAGTTTCCCCTTTAGAAGCACTAAACAATTCTTCAGAAGCGCTGAAATAGAGTTCAGAAGCGCTGAAGTTTTCCTCAGAAGTGCTATAGTTTTCATCGGAAGCGCCAAAAAAACTCTCTCTCACGCTAAAATAAACACGCCAGAATCCTGTACAACACTTTTCAAAGAAAAATTGTGAAAATATGGGGTGAGGCCCCATGGTGGGCGCCAAATTGTAAGTGTGAATAAGTAACAAAGGTAAATACACTTCTTAATGAAATATTATATCAAATATTCAACAATTAATCTATTAAAAAGAGAAGAACTTGAAAGCATCTCATTGTTTCCTATCTCCAAAGATTTATTAAATCACAAAAGGCTCTGAGATTTGGTAAGCACTTGTGACTGTTAAAATGCCAATCTAGAGAATGGAATGATGCTAAATGCAATGATGTGATGATTGATGATATCTAATTGATAAAAAGAAGCTACTATAATCGACGATGCAGCCATGATATTGATTCTAAAGATGCTATGATTGCTATTGCTAAATAAATTAATGCTATATGGTCAATTGCTTGAATGCTAAGATGCTTGATTGCTTTTCCTATAGAGTAAGATTGCACAAAGTTCGGATCCATTCTTTATTGTACAGGGTTGTATTTATAGATTTCCTGAAAGCACATTTGCACAGGGGCAGCAAATAAAGGCCTGGATTCAATCTGGAGGATTGAAGGGTGAGAGATTGAAAGGTTGGAGCTGATTATGGGAATGGTTCCTCCCCATGAAAACACCAGGCAAGAAGATAGGAAGGATCAGAGGGAGAAGATTGAGAGGATTGAGAGGATTGCCTACAAGATTTCCCGTGAATGTCAGTTGCATTAATTTTAGACATATGAAATTTGATTTGATAGGTGAGTAAATAGAGGAATTTATGATTTATGCTAAATTATTTAAATATTTTTCATTTATTTAAATTAGCAAAAGGGGAATTAATAATTTAATAAAACAAACTATGGAAGTTGTTTATTGAAATTAAAATAGAAGAATTATGATAATTAAACAATAAAGCATTTAACCTTTTGTTTAATTTATTTAAATGATGTGATTAAGATAGAATAAAATAGGGGAAATTGATAATTAAATAAAACAAAGTATTTCATTTTGGTTATTTAATTAAGATGAAATAATAGAAGAATTTAGAAGAATTTAAATGAGAATTTAAATGTGAACTATATAAATAAATATTTCTATTTATTCAATAGTAGAGGAATTTAGGGTAATTAATCAAATAAGTCATATTTAATTAATTAGATTCTCCAGACCAATTTTAGGTGTATACATATTTAGCTAAAATCCAATTGTTTGCATCAAATTCTCAACTAAAAAAAGAGATGGGTTTGAGAGGATATGTTTTGTATATGATAGATCTCAAAATGGTTGAACATATTAATTATTATATGACGAATTAGTAGGAAGAGAAAATATTTACAATTTAACAAAAATTATGCACTAAAATCCTTATTCTACTTTGTTTTATACTAAAAACTCTTTTTATGGTCATTACGAACCATTACTTTAAAAAAATTGACAAGATACATTCCCATGTTATCAAATTGTCTCTCTAATGTTTTCCAAACATTATAAAACTAATGTTAATGTATTGCATTCAAAATGAGAGTTTATAGTGTGAGAAAGACTACTATTTCCAAAAATGAAAATGTGGTGAAAGAATTTTAAATGCACAATATATATTTGATAGTTGGAGAATTCGATATTCAATCTTTAAGAATTTACATTGCACATTTTTTTTAATTACTTAGAACATTATTTAAAAAGAAATATCTTGCAAACAATCCCATGTATTGTAAAATAGCAAGGCTATATTGTGAACATTTCAATTCCATATTTAGAAGGATAAAAAAGAAGGAAAGCCATTTTTTTATAGTGGATAGTGACTTTATTAAAATATTAGAATTCACTTATGATAGATTCAATAAATACAAAAAATGATAAAGTTTATTTTATTGAAATAAGTGCAAAAAAGACATATAGCATAATCTCATTTAAAACAAACAATACACATGTACAATATGAGACACTAGTGGTAACACATTAATTAATCATTTGAAAAAATGTTTTAGTGATATATCTACAATCATAAAAACACAAAATAATCAAAGAAAAATAAAATGAGATATAAGTTATCAAACAATTACATTGCACATAGACTATACTAACAAGCAAATATTTCTAAAAAAAATCCCAAAGTAATTGAGAAAAAAATAATTCAAAATAAAAGAATATCACTTAATCTATTCAAGAAAATATTACATACAATAATAAACCAAACGAATAAAAAATTTAAGACAACACATTGCAAAGATACCAATCCAACACAAATATATTTCAAAGAAAATAAGGATACTCCTCAATATGACTTTCATTTTTCAATAGAATTCTCAATATGAATGCTTGATTTTCCAATAGTTATAGTTTTTCCATAGCATAAAAGTCTTAATTAACATGAACAAAAAAACTTACCAAAATTTTACTAACAAGAATAATGTAAATCCATTGTAAACCCATTGGGAAAAGTATACAGATATTGTAAAAATAATGCTCTGAAATGGTAAACTACCATACTTTGCTACATGAGAATTGATAAGATGAAACAAACCCCTTCAAATTTTATCATGTGAATGAGATATTGAAGAAGGAAATTATAACCATGACTTTCTTTTAAACAGATTAGATAATGGGGCACAAAAGGTCTCAAATGGGGTTCCATTATTAATGTGCCTACAAATATGAACATTAAATAAATAGTACTTCCATGATCAATTTATTAAACAATAGAAATTTCTATTGTAATGTAAATTAGAATACAATACAAGAATCTATATCAAGTTGACATTGTTCATCTCAAACTTTGAACAATAGCATTAAAGTTGCTATGCCAAAGACAATTATATAGACTAGAAAAAATTTAATAGACAATACTTGGAAAATTACTTCTAGAAAAATATAACTAATGATTCTAAAATAGAATATGAATATGTGTATGGTGATAATGACACAAGTATTCTAGAAATAGAAAATAGTAATGAATCAAAAACACAAGAAGATACACTCATGCATGGATTTATAGAATTTTTTATTTGAACTTATGACTTGCATGCTAAAGTAATTGAACTATCTCTTAGTGAAGGAAATTAACCAATTAGAATATTCAAGGATAGGTACATAAAAGAAATGAACTTTTCAACCCTTTTCTTTGGTGATCCACGAGATGCATATATAACCAAAAAGATCAAGTATTAAAAAATTGTACAATTGTATTATTGCATTCAAACCTAGTGAATTTGAAATCCATATTACTATTTTTTTAAAAATAATGCATATCATCATAGATAAAATCATTTCAATTATATCAATAGGAATCCAAAAATTCATTTGAAAGGACAAATTCTACTTGGAAGAGATGTTAAACACAAACTAAATTTAGACAAAATTTGAAAATTAGATATTGGATACATGAATTTTAAACATATCCATATCCCCTTCCACATTCTTCCTATTGAAGCAGACACCATACTTGAAGCTTTACCTTATTAATTGTTCACTACTTGACAATTCACCTATGGTGCTCTCAATCATAAAGATAAACTACATTCACTACCATGCTGCCACTTTTATACAAGGAAACTAAAAATGTGATCTTTTTGACCTAGGATTGTCCTTTCATGAAATGTTCCCTTCGAAAAGTCTCATAGAAATACATAACAACATCCTTACTTTTAAAGCTCAAATGTATGAAGAAGAACATTGAAGTGCCTCTCAGCAGTAGGAAAACAAACCTAGGAATCATTGCTTTTATGAGTTTAACTGTTAAGTCCTCCTATTTTGAATGAGTTGCCCTAATCCCAACTCTCGAGACCTAGTTGTCCACCTCATAAACCTTGATTCATTTTGACCATAGGCATGTGACTGTCCATACACTAGGTCTAATTGGCTTAAGTTCCTTCTATAGTACAGTAATCTCTAGTGATTATCTTTTGCATGAAATTTTATCACATTCTAAATATTACATTTTACTATCATATTATATTCTATGACTATTCTTGACCTTTCTAGTGACTATGAATGCATCTTCTATGAGGTTATTGCCCATTGTTAAAGCCTTCAACTTGACCATTTTATAATTTTTAATCACTGTGATTCTGTTCATACATGTAACTATCCTCTTCATTCATGGTTGTCATGAATTCCCTTGAAACATTATGATTTGCAACTGTCGCTGCCCTCTACAACAGTGAATAGAAAGTTATTCATGAAACCTTATCACGATTACCTTATTCCACTTCTTACCTTGCATCTTTTAAATCTCTTTGTCTATTTACTTGGAACTGCAACGTCCTCTTAATGAAGTGATTGCCCCTTTTGGTGAATGATGGTTGCCTTAGATAAGTGAAGATGTGCATGTTGTCTTTAAAGTGATGATTGTGTGCATTGAATTGTCATGGCTTAACCACTATAAATTTATTGAAGAATTTCCATGACTTTCTTTGGCATGTAAGTGACTGTTATGACTTGAAGTCACTTCCATTGATGAAAATTACACCTCATATCCCTCTCAAAGAAAAGGGAAGAATGCTAGGCTCAGCCCTTGTGGGAGCCCATTTTACTCCACATGTTATGATATTAAACAAGATGAATCATGTAATGATAAATGAACTTGTACCTGCACAGTGAACAAACAAGTTAGATAAAATAATGAAGCCAAAATGCTTCCAATAATGATTTGAATCTTTTGCTCCTAGATGTTTTTAAAATCTGCATATTTGATCAAATGATTTATAGGAGTAGATTATATATCTAATGATATATGCATATGAGGAGAAATTTGATTCTAAGCTCTAACACAATCTATTTCTGCAAGTATCTCTAAAGCAACCAACGAAGGAGATGGAGATGAAACTGAAGACAAAACTTGACAACTTTGTGATTCGTCATTTAGGCAATGACGAATCAAACTTCCTTTCATGTTCTTATTTCTTCAGTTGCATAGTTTACTCCTTGTGTTTCATTTAATCATGATCAGTTACTCCCACGGCTTGTGTGGGACATCATATTTTGTACAGTGAATAAAACAACAATTTTTTTTATGCAAATTGTGTATCTTTTCTATTGTAAAACATTTGCATAATACTTTGTTTGAAAACATCTTGTGTAAAAATGAAACATTAGCAGAAATTTGTATGTACCTTTCTTCTTTAGTTGTAAACTATGTTTCAGCTCTACCTGATTGAGCTATAAGCAAAAATTAGGTAACAATAATATTATATTTTATAAAATAATATTTTTTATATAATAATATTATATTATATAATAATATTATTTTCTATTATATTATATAATAATATAATATTCTATTGTATTAAATATAGTAATATAATGTTATATAATCATAAAATATATAATAAATTTAATATTATATTTAATATTATAAAAAAATATAATATTATAATATATTAAATATATTATTATATAATATTAAATTAACAAACAATATAATAATTTTTTTAATTTAATTTCCATGTGTTACATATATGATAAATATATTAAAAAATTATTATAATATATAAAATAAACAAATTGGTCGGCCCCGGACTGGACAAAATTAAAAATTCAGACATAAACTAAACGGATGTCCATTTTGAAACGGATTGAAAGGGATGTTTGTTTTGAAACGGATATCCATTTTGAAATGGATGTTCGTTTCTAACGGATATCCGTTTTGAAACAGATATCTATTTTGGGTTGGTATTACCAAACCAAAACGGATATTGTACCCAAGCCTGTAAGAAGTCGAAGCAGAAATTTCATGTTTTTGGGCGTGTTAAAAATGCCTTTTTCACATCGCCACTTTTTGGACCCCCATGATCTTACATAGACCCAGTATGCATTTATGTTATTAAAAAATGAAAAATTTAATTTCCCTCTTTTTGGAAATTTGAACTAGTTCATCTCATGAGTTAAAACTTAGGTGAAAATAGTAGAGTAAACATTGGGTATGTTGCATGTGGTATCAGAGCTACCAGGTTTAGCACTTGGACCTATGAGTTCATTATGTATGTTTTTCCTCAAACATTATCAATAGCTAATGTTTGAAATGTTCCTATACCAAAATGGGAAGAAGAAGAACAAGGAAAACAATAAGAAAGCTAATTTCTCGAAACTTGTTTAAATTTGGGACTAAGAAAGAGTCATCCCTGGAAATTAAAATCATTATCCATATTAGCTACATAGGAGGTGCTTGGTTGACTAAATCTGAGACACTGGTTCATACACTCAAGCGTATCAATCTAGAGAAGGAACAATAGGATATAGCAACTATGAAGGCCATTATTCATATCTCTATGGTCAAACTAGTCAAACCAACAAGTTATAGAGAGAAGCCCTTGGGTTGTGGTAGGAATGCACCTATAATTAATAAGAAGGTTATGGATGAGAACCTATGAGTACATCCACCCTTCAAAATTGTTTTAATTAACTCTGAGGATAAGAAAGAACTTGAGGAGATCCCTCTTTCTAATAGCAACTTGTAGTCGCAAAGAGTCAAAGATTATGTAGTAAATAAGGATACTAAGTAATCCACGTATAATATAATAAAATTTTCATTTGATTAAGTCAAATAAATGAATATGATTTATGTCTATTGATACAAATGCTATTTATTAGAGAAACAAATTGTAAGCATAAACTAAAAACTTCAAGTAAAGTATCTAAAATTCAACATATTGTGAATCAGAACTAACTATGGAGATATCCAAGAGGTAGGACAACCTTCTGAAAACCCTAAATCAAAACTAGATTAAAACCTAGCAATGATAATGAAAATCAAGAATGAGATTTGGAACCTTAGAGTAAAGGTCAAAGGCCATATTAGGTCAAAAAGGGAAGCAACCCACAAAGGTGAAGATGAAAACTGACATGATCACACCACCCAGAGTGGGCATGGTCAATTTGGAGTCAAGGATTAATAATGAGAAAATAAACCGACTAACCCTTGAAATACATAAGGTTATGAAAACGGATAAAGCCACCAAGAATTGTGAACAAAATTTCTTAGAAAATTTTGTTGCAAGGCAAAAACTTGGTCAATAAAGTAAGCTAACCAAACAAAGCTCGAGTAGAATAGTGTTTGGTCAAAGTTCAGATTGAGCTTCCAAAGGTTCTCTTTGAGGGTAAATCAGTAAGTATCCCTTTAAGATCTTTTGATGTCAACCTTGGAATAAATTGGTTATGAGACATAAACCTAAAGAAGACTACTTCCTAAAATGATAGAATGTCTAGACAACCTTGGGAACAAAATGCATTTGTAAGGTATACCTAGTAAGGGTAAGTTAAGGCAAGTAATAGTTGTTCAACTTGATAAGGCCAAGCAAAAGGATGTCAACTCCCTATAGTCAAATTGGAGAAAATAGATGATTACAAGAATTCTTGAACTTTAAGATGATTTAATATTTATGAGTCTCAGAAAACATCAAGGAAAAGAAGAAGATGAGTATAAGGATCAAGAAAGGATCAAATACAAATAAGTACCCTAATCAATGGGGTTTTGGGAGATATATTTCTAGACAAGTTGCTTGGATTACTTCCTAATAATACTTTTGAATCCTCAATAGGCATAGTTCTTAGATAAAAAACTTATATCCAAAGTTTCTTATGACCACAACAAGGTTGTTGGAGTTGAAGGCTTAGCTATAGAAGCTATTAGCAAAAGAATGAATGGTCAAGAAAAAGTAAAAAGCGTTTGACCAAATAAAAGAGAAGTAATTATGACACCAATACTATAAGTTCTTGATTTGGAAGGTCAATTTGTGATTATCATTGATGCCTTGGGAAAAGGTTAGGCATGATGCTTATGCAAGAAGGGCAAGTTATTACCTAAGATTCTTGGGAATCGAATACATAATAAAAAAACTAAGCTTTGCATAATTTCAAGATAGCAATAGTTATTCATGCTTACAAACCAAGGAGGAATTATTTGCTTGGACAGATTTTTGAGTTCAAAACATACTAGCATGGTCAAAAGTATTGATTACCCAACCAATCTAAATTCTAATCATAGGAGATGGCTTGAACTGCTATCAAATTATGATTTTGAGATCAATTATGTAAAAGGAAAAGAAATATGAGTTTTCAATGCCCTAAGTTGAAGGAGACATATCTCATTAACGATATATTCATTATATTTTCAAGAATCAAGTGTGACAGAAGTCCAAGGGATACATTTCATTTAATTTAGATGGATTGCTAAGAATCAGAGAAAGGAACTAAGTACCAAACTCCAAGGAGTTAGGGAATATGGTGTGGTAAGGGTAAAAGCACAAATTTGTGTCACACTTTATAAAGGAAACAACCAACATCAATCCAACTTTTAAACTTGAATCATTCAAAAGAGACATATATGTTTTGAATTTTGAAATGATGTAAACTAGTAAAATGTGTATTTTTTAGTATATTTTATGTTTATTTTTTAAATATATATATATATATATATTAAACAAGTTTTTAATAAATTAACACTATAATTTAGTTGTTGATAAAATGCTGAAAAATGAAGTTGCATGGAACGTCAAACTTTTTATAGTAATTTTTTTTTCTTTCAAATTTTTTCTGTGTATTTATAACTCGAAAATTTAGTGCATGAGTATATTTTTTTTCAATTTTGATAAATATATATTTTTAAATAAATATTAAAATGTGCTTAAATTAGAAAACAACTGTTTCCATTGGATGTCAACTTTCATATTAAATATTTATCTAAAATGAAAAAAAATTATACCATCTTGAAATAGATTCTTTTATCTAGTGTGTCATATTGTTTTCAAATTTTTTTAATAAGTTTTAGTATTTTTTCTTAGCATGGTAATCAACCTAATATTTTGTGTTGATAACCTAATTTTAGTATAAATAAAAAATAAAATATAAATAATAATTAAACTATTAAAATAAATATATATTTGAAAACTACACTTATGGATCTACAAAAAGGTATTTTTATTTTTTTTTTAAATGTTATTTACATTAGTAGTAGTTATTGAAACTTCAAGTTTTTCAAATAATTTTATTTTTTTGGTAAATTGGACTCAAAGTGGTGCTCCATATATTTTTAGCCAACAATTTTAGTTGAAAAAGTTGTGGAAGTATCTAACTTAGCTAGAATGATTCTTACTAAATCATATGTTTGACCAAAATTGATTTTTAGTTAGAAATACTTAAATTTAGTTGTGCTAATAAGTTGGTTGAAAGTGTGACATAGCTTTGTACTTCTACCTATAAGAATTTTATTTGGCACCATATTCAAGACATCCTAGAGAGACAAAGCTATTAGATGATGTGAAGTCACTATATTTCAAGAAAGGAATGAAGAGAGGTGTTACAAGGTTTGTAGCAAGTTGTCCAAGTGCCAGAGAGTGAAGACAAAACTTCATCACTCGATAAGACTTTTATATCCTCATGAAATTCCAAAGAGGAAGTGGCATATCATTAGTATGGATTTTGTAAAAAGGTCTTCCTATGTCAAATATTTGGCATAATGTTATTCTGGTAATGGTGGATAGGCCCACCAAGGTATCCAATTTCATATCATAAAATTTGATAGGTAGGGCACCAGTCATAGCCACAAATTCATGCAAGAAGTGGTTAGGTTGCATGGTGTTCTTGAGAAGGTTATCTCAGATAAGGACATGTAAGTAACGATAAGGTTTTATTAAATCATATTCACCTCATTGAAAAACTCAATTGAATATAAGCTCATCTTATCACTTTGAGACAAATAAGTCAGACAAAAAGGGTAAACCAAGTCTTGGATGATTTGTAGAATATTCTTATTACAATAATTTATATCATTCCTCGAAAAAAATTGATCCATTTGAAATATTATACAAAAGTTTTGAATTCCTATAAGTTGGAATAAGCTAGAAAAAGGATTAGCCTTAGTCTGGAAATATTGTCAGAAATGGAAGAGTAGATCAAGTTGATCAAGAAAAGAAATTAGCGGAAAAAAAAAAGATAGGCAGAAAATCTATGTCAATTCTAAGCATATCAGAATAGTTCTTAGTAGAGAAAGAGTGCTCAAATCATGCAATTTATTAATGTGTTAGTAAGGCCACTCAATGCAAATTCTAGTAGGACCAGATTACAGAGGGCAAAGCTACGACGAAAACTTATAATGATATTAAAACAGAAATTTCCATCTCTTACATGATTTTGAAAATTGAAATTAAAACCTTTATTTGAATTTATCTTTATGCTATGATACTTTAGATCATTGGGGATGATGATTCTTAAGGGGGGGATATGTTACACACCAATGCTAACCTACCAGATTACTTTTATCTTTATGATTAAATATGATTTTAATGCAAGATTATGTCTTGATGATGTTCAATGGATGAATGAAATGTATGAATATGCATTATGGTGAAATTAATTTTTAAATGCTTTAATGATGCTTATGTTATAATATGAATATGATTTATATGTTATCAGCTAACTGCAAACATGTTTCTTTAAGTTGGATGCATGAAGAGTTTGACCCCTCTAGTGGGGGAAATAGAGTATCACCCAGGAGAGGAGGTTGGTTTTGAAACCATTTTAATATCTATCTAATTTGATGCACACACTCTTGTGCATAGGCTAGAGGAACCTTGTCGATTCAATCTGAGTATTATATTTGGTAAGTGCTTGACCTAAGTTGTTAAGATTTTTGGTCAATAAGTAAAGTTATGTTTTGGTCATGTTTGATCCACCTTGACTGTAACGCCCCACCACGCAACCCTAGAGGAAGTTTCAATTAACTACACAAACGAACTAATTTTTTTTTTTTAAATATATAATTAATATGCAAGTTCACTACACATTGCAACAACCTCTAAGGTTATGAGACTGAGATTACTTATTAACCCACAACATTTAATTACTTATGAAATTAACTACACATACATTCCATACAGGATAAATTCATCAAAGAAAATAAAGATACCATAAGGTCTCTTTTAACAATAAGGTTACAACTCTCATTCCCCGAATGAGGTAAATCCAAAAGCATGATTACATATTACAACTTCCACCTCGATAACAAAGAGGGGTAATAAATTACAAGATTACTGAAATGAATAAAAGCATAAAAAGTAACAGGATCCCACGAGCTCTCCAACTGGAAATCTCGTCAACACGAACAAGAAGAAAGTCCAACGGAGTAAGGTGCACACCACCCAACCAAGTGGAACCCAAAGGCCCACCCCTCGTGCTAGGAGATAGTAACAAGGATTCCTAGATAAGACTAACTACCTCTAGACACGGGTTGAATCATAACTAAATCCAAACTGACACAACCAATCCCATGTACCACACAAGTACAACTCAAGTACATCACAAGTACAACTCTAACATGGTTACATTGCTTCTAGAAATAACAGATCAGGTATGTTAAGAAAACCATACACATAACAATCAAGTACCAACTATAAGCACACCATTACAATACTGACATAGATCACAATGTTGTAGTTATCACTCGAATAAACCACCTCCAAAGGTTACCCAGTTTAACTCTCATGGCTCTAGCCCCTAACGGAAGTCATTCTTCTACTTGACAACAAACCAGACATAACCAATCACAAAGAAAACCCAATTGCATACAAACAAGACATTACGACTACTCCAACTCTAGGAGGAAACATAAAAAGAACTCACTCCAATGCTAGGAGGTAACAACGATAACAATGCCACTCCTTACAAGGAGCCACAAATCACATAATCCACTCCTTCAACAGGAGGCACAAGACATCCCCATTCATGGAAATCGGGTAATAACATTGTCACAACTCAAGCACTAACCAAGGGAATTATCAAACGGTTGACCTCACAAGGTGACAACCCCCAAACTCTAGGATCCACTGGAAGACTTACATAATAAGACACTACTGACCCATTTCCCCAAACAAGACATAGAGGAAAATTGTCATGAAAGCAATTGCGTGAAAATAATTTAATTGGATATACTAAATCCATTTCCCTTTTAAAATACATTTCACAATATCGAAATAATTTCCCTAACAAATTAATTAAGTAAAATAATTCATTGCCTTTCTAATCACTGAGACGAGAAAAACTAACTTTAATAAACAATTCAGATCCATGATTACTTTTAAACGCAACTTAAATCCACTGCCTCTAATAAAATTCAATAGTTAATTGTCTCAATTAAGCTAATTTAATATTATCTCCTTCAGTTACATGATAAAATTTTAAACCAAATATTTAATCCCTTAATTGCTTCTAAACAATAATATTTAAAAGAAAGCCCGTTACTTCTTCTAATCAAGACATATCATTTTAAGGAAGTACTCTTTCCTCAATTCCAATTAAATCATTTTAAAAGTCAATCAATTCATCTATTGAACACGTTATTTGAAAATCAAATGCTTGTTCTTTCAAAATATATTAATTTTAAAACAAATCCATTAATTCGACTTTTACAAATCACTTTAAACTTCCCCCAATTATATTCAAAACAACCATTAAATATATATATATATATATAATTATGAAAACACTGATATAAAAATATTAATATTCTAATATTATAAAATATAATATTAAATATTATTTAATAATATTTTAATATTATAAATTATATTATATAAAATATTAAATGTTATTTTATTATTATATATATATATATATATATATATATATATTTAGAACAAACGCCATATTGAAGGCGTGTTTTGCCTTCCTCGAGCCACATGTTTTTAGGGCACACTTCTGCCTCGAGCCACGTGCTTTTAGAGAGGGAAGGGCGGCGGCGTTTTTCCTTTGGTCGCACGCAAGGGTTTGGTCGGTGAGCGTGTTTCATTGCTTGGGCGGCGTTGTGAGCACAGCCGACCCCCATACTAGTGGTGCGGTTGTGCTAAGCACAGCCAACCCACTAGTACGTGGGCGGCATGCTTAGGTGGCCGCGGGGGAGCGGGGAAGGGGCTACGGAGGAGGTTCTGCCTCCACAGCCATCCCTGTATGGGGGGGTGGTAAACAGCAGCAAACCCCCAGGGTTTTAATAAAAAAAATTTATTAATTTTTTTTTTTTTAAGAGAACAATTATTTTCTTACCCGAACCCTATGGATTTTAACAAAATCTGAAAATCATTTTATTTAAAATAGGGCTCCATAATATTTTTTTTTTTTAAACAGCATTTTATTTAAAAGAAATATATACAACAATATATGCATATATCATATTTCATGAAGTACCATACTTTCAAAACATAAGATTTCATTCATTTTCATATAAAATTTTCAAATTTTATCAATATTTTTACAAGGTATAAACCAGGTTTTTCCCCAAATCCACCATTAAAATTTTCTTCGAAATTTATTTTTTGAAATTCAAAAATCTAAAGATACCCCTTTGCTCTAAATATGCCCAACAACACACTTTTCACATAAAATTCACATTTCACCCAATTCCCAAAAAAATTGGGCATGGTAACCCTATATATTTGAAAAATATCAAAATTTAAATAAAAAAACTATATTTACAAATCAAATTGTAAAACAAACGGATATGGGAGGATACTACAATCCCCTAAATATTCTTCTACAAATAAATTTGAAGAAAGATGCTCAAGTAAATTTAAAACAAAGAAAATACCTCAATGCCCTTCAAATTTTGAAATACAAAGTTTGTCAAGCATACCAAACAAGGACTCACAAAAATCAACAAGCACGATCCCCTTCAAAATCCTATTCCAACGAATCTGACCCCATCAAATTCCCTTTCCAATTGCATTCCCAATCAATAATTCAAATGTTTACCATGAGAGGGTTTTCTCCTCTCTTCATTTTTCCAATTTTCCTCCTCTCTCATTTTTTTCCCAAAAATCCAAAAATAGCCAAAAAAATGAAAAATATCCATTCAACAACCATAATTAATTTTCAGAAAACAAAAACAGAAAATATCTCTAATTTTCAATTTTTTGCATTTTCTAATTTTCAAAAATGAAATTAAACCCCTTTTCAATTTTCAAACATAATTTAAATTCAAAATATCTATTAATTTCCAAAATGCATAACTAACTTCATTTCAACACAATTAATTTAATTAATTAATAAAATAAGTCTAATCCAAGATTAAATTATTTTATCAATTAAATTAAATTAATCAATAAATTAAATGACATTCCTAACATTATAACCAGATTCATTTAATCACCCACTTAATTACATAGGCCATTTATTTAACCTTTCTAACTTGCAATTAATAAGATCAAGGCAAAAAAACAATATAAAAACAATTGAACCAGACTACAACTGACGACACACTCAAGACTAGGGTGATGACTTGACATGGAAAACCTAGCTACTATCTCCCAATCGAATGTCGTTGGCAATGGACACGCTCAAACCTGTGAAGCCAGGTGGAGTTAGTGTCTTATACCTATTAACCTGTGAACAATAGAATATTGCACATGTATATTTGCATCATATAAAACACACCATGAAGAGGAAGTCACGGAATCGTAGGGCGCTCGCAAGCGAGTGATGCAATCTCGTCCCCTTCATCAATACAATATTACCAACTAACGAATCTAACATCAATAATATTATCCAAACATAAAACATCATTAATTCAAATATTCGCAATGCTAATCTAAAGCATGTCACAATAATAACATCTAAATAAAATACCACCACATAAAAATACATCAAAAGAGAAAAACAGAGGGGTATTACATTGACTGCTTAATCAAATTGAACTAAAATGAAGAAAATCTTGTAAATGTCATACACTGCATGAAATGTGTATTTGAATATATATATATATAAAGGGAATGTACATGTATATATAAGGGGGCATAATATGTCCATATATATGTAATATAAGTGTGGGTAATAAAATAAGGCAAATATAATATATATATATATTATCGTATATATATGGGTATGTGCAAGATCATGATGGGCCAAAAAGTGGTAATGGGAAAAAAATTACGTTTTGGATCGACTCAAAAACGCAGAAATGTCGAGTTGACTTTTTTTAGGTTCAAGTGTTAGTACATTGCTCCAAAGCAATGCCCAAACCTAATTTTGCAAATTGGATATCCGATTTGAAAAGCCTATATAAATAAAAAACCCAACTGTTAAAAGTCATCTCACACAAGTTGGACGCAGGTGCACAGGGAGAAAAAGAAATATGATATCCGTTTTCACGAGAAATCCAATTTGAAAGGTAAGTTTTTGGTTTTTTTTATGTTTTAATCAATTTTTCAATTAGATTCTTATAATTTTAAGTAGTTTTTACAAAAAAAAATTCAAAAGTAGGGTTTTTTATTGATTTTTATTACAAACTAGAGTTTACAATGAATTTTTATTAGAAATTAATGTTTTTAAATGGACTTTGATTAAAAACTAGTGTTGTTGATGTATTTTTATCAAAAACTAGAGTTTGTTATGGATTTTTGTCAAAAAGTAGGGTTTTTTTTGGATATTTATTAAAAACTAGGGTTTTTTTACAATAATTTCATTTATATTATGTAATTTTAATTAGATTAATTGGTTTTTAACTTTAATCAGGTATTATTGCTAAGAATGAAATGCACAAATGCCAAATGCTCCACTACCTCCGCAGCCAAACGCTCCACCACCTCTGGAGCCACCAATTGAAGACTTAATTGGTGATAAATTGGGGCAATTGAGGGGCATTTGTGAAGTTTATAAGACAATCCCTCGATTGAGAGATATGACAAACACATTGAAAGAAATAATTAAAAATATAGAAACCCTCTCCACCCAACATAATGCCTTTCATTCGTGGCGAGAAGACATAAGGGAATATTATGCATGTGGATTGTCTTACGATGATGTGAAAGATCTCCAAATAACCAAAGCCCAAATAGCCTCTTTATTCGTTAACCCCCACATCGGTTTGCTAGTGAATGTTAATAAAAAAACTTTCTATAAAATGGTGCACGAATAGGGACATTGTAGATATCTTTTGGGATCGTTGGTGTATGGTTTTTGATAAACCACCGAACAACAATTCTGATATACCATTTTACTTTATTAAAAATTTATATGCTAAGTTTTTGTTAGGGCATCATGTCAACTACTTTGACATTAAACCCTTCCAGGGCGTCGGTGGAGGTATGCCCCAGGATAGACCAGAGGTAGTTAGAGTAGTCTCATGCCCAAATGTCCCCCTTCCTCCCCTTCCTCTACCACCTCCAGTATATCATCCAGAGATTATCCAGGATGCAGCCACACATACTATTTAGTCTATTCACTCTTTGAGTGGTCATTTGGTTTTGCATGCTTCTACAGTAGCTCAACCACATTCTAGTGATGTTGGCGAAGGCTCGAGTGTTGTTGCATCATCCTCCTCAGGTCCACATATTTGTGTTCCACATACTTGCACTATGTGCCACCAGATATGCTTGGGTCCTCTTGTACAACCCGTTGAGCATCCCTTGGACACTTCTGATTATGACTTCCATGATGTGGACATTATAGATCAGTTGTAGAGGAGTGGAGCACACCCTACAAAGTCCTCTCCTACTAGAGAGGGGGATGTTGGAATAGTGACACAGGTAAGATTTAAGTTGTAAATTCATAACTTGCATTTGTTTTTAAATGAATATTAATAAGAGATAGTATCAAGTACTAATATTTATTTACATGGTCTATTTAACAGTTGATGTCTGAGGAGGAGCTCACATGGGTGACTAATAGCACCCTTAGGGCCATTTCATTTGGCTTGGACACACACATAGTATATATTTTCGCACTCACTCATTTACATTTTTTATTATATACTTGCTTGTCATTTGAATTGTCATTAATGAAATTATATAATAACTTATATGTTTATCTTATTTTCCTCTTGTAGGAAATACCTAGTGCGAGTGAGGTGCAGCCTCGTCCAGAATATGGAGGTACAAATTTAGATAAGGGGAAGGTAATTGAACTCAAATTGGATTGAATTAAGATTTTTAAGATCTTATATTGATTATACATACATTGACATAGATTGGTAGTTTCATATGTACTTGTCATTTTATGTACAGGCAATTATGAGTTATACATCATTGTTGACAAGTGACACACTGCCTAAAGGAGTAGGTATTGGAACACCTCAAGGAGTAGGTTTTGAAATACCTCAAGGAGAGGTGTCGAAACACTTGAAGGAGATAAAGAAAAAGATCAACCTAAAGAGGTATGTGTTTATTTTATTTTGTGTTGGTAAATATGTTCCTATTACCAATAATCGTATGCTAACTTGGATCAATTTTATGTTTTTGTTCACATATATAGATTGGCATTTCAAAAATTGGTTTGGTATATTCTAGGACTCCTGACCCTTTGAAGAGACGTATATTTTAGGTAATCAAGATTTCAATTTTAGAGTTCAATTAAAATTCAATGTGTATTGATTTTGATGTTAATTATTCGATTTTAAATTATATAGTATAGCTAATTTCAATTGTGGTTTGAATTTTTCTTGTGCAACTACCTTCAGAGCCAACGAGTGCTTCAAAGAGGCTCCATTTTGATGATCCACCAGTAGTTTAGGATGAGATAGACATTTTGGCATGTAAATTTTGAATATATATTGAGATGGCATATTCCACATTTTGTAAAACTTTGTTTGAGATGGCCTCGATGCCATTTTTGTATATGGACATACACTTGATTATTGGATAATTTGATATATAGAAGTTGACAATCAAAATTTAATTTGTTCCTCATGTGCATGATTAAACTCTTTGAAAATTTTATCTTGAGCAATAGTTAAATATCAATATGCAATAGCATAAAAAAGAATGGTTATATTATGTAGTTTATATTTATATCATTGATTACATTGCATTACACATCTTTCAAACTCAAATCACTACTTCACACTGCATAACTAACAACTAGATGTTCATAGATGAAAAAAATTCAATTACAATATAGTTTTTACAAAGTCAACCTAAGCAGTTATGCAATTACTTCACATTACATAACTAAAAACTATGAGCAGTTGTCAATTACATTTTCTTGTCATGGAATTCTATGAGACCACATTTCTTTGAAGCTTTTTTTCAAATAGTCCATTGCTTGTCTATGCTACCACATTTTTCATACATGTCTACCAAAGCTTTTTATCAAACAGTTCATTGGCTTGTTGGTAGGTTTTATTGGAGCTTGTATGCTCTGACCTCACTCAAACCTAAAACCACTTCATTCCCTCTTAATTTTGTTTTCTTAAACTTAAAACATCATTGTATTATGCTACCCCATAATTTGGCTTACACTTTCTTTGTAAAATCACCAATTTTCCCTTGTTTTTGCCCCTTCCAACTAGGGTTTCACTCTTTTACTCTTCTCGGGTTACTCTTAATCACTTAGACCCCTTAAACACCATTAAATACACCTATTCCAATAGTTTCCAACAAGTTCCAACCTATTTTCATTCAATTTCTCAAAAACTCACTCTCTAGCCTTACTCAAAAGACACAAAAATTTGTGTTTCTTAACAGGGCAGCCTTCTTAGACCACTCTAATCCCTTTATCACCCCTAAAAATGTGTTCCTACTATTGATGTTATTAGCAACATCAGGCTGCTTCTTCCAACGGTCACATTAAGTTGTAATAAATTAAATGATAGCCTATGGCTATTTAATTTATACTCATTTCATTTAAATGGATGAGGCCGATGTTCCTTGATATTATTTTGTAATTTATTATTTTCAAGAGAGGTCAACCTCCTTGAAGAGTCACCTTATTTTGTATAAATACAAGGTGATGTTTGTTCATTTCCTCAATCAAGTTCATTCACCATAGTTTGCATTCCAAGCAAAAGTTTTCACTTGACCAGCATCGCTTCATCTTGCAGCAACAGGCTGATTTCAAGGAGAAGCATATTCGATTGTATCTTTGCATCTAGGATAGGTGCTATTATTCATTGTATCAAATTCAGCCATAAGCTAGGCCTAAGTTGTAAGCAGATTTCTGCTCTTATTCCTTCATTATATAAGACATATTTGTTGGGTTTTTCTCCCTCAAGAAGAGGGTTTCCCAGGGTATCTTGCTATGTTTATTGTCTTATGTGTTGCATTTTCTGAGTGCTTTCAGTTGTATTATCTAATCATTAAAACACTAGCATGGTATCAGAGCGGGTTTGAAAAAGATCGTGATCAGATTTGTTATTGCAGCGATACCTCTATTCCCTTCTTTTTTGTCTATCTCTATCTTAGTCAAGATGGTAAATGGTCTTAAAATTGAGGATAGACTCGAAGGAGAATTAAACTTCACTTCATGGAGATTCAAAATTATGCTCACTTTGGAGGAAAACGAATTGGTTGAGTGTGGAGAGAAAAGTTTTTGAACCTACGGATGAGGAAGAGAAAGTTCAATGGAGGAAGAAAGATATCAAGGCGAAGAAGATGTTAGTTGATTCTATGAAGGACAATATTGTTCCTATCATCTCTAAGTTGAAGACAGCAAGAGAAATGCTTAAGACTTTGGAGGAGATGTATGAGATCAGCAACACAAGTCGTGCTCTAGCCTTGAAGCAACAACTTCATCATGTTAAGATGGTGGAAGGAGAATTTTTCATCACCTACTTCATGAAGATTTTCGAATTGAGAGATCAACTCTCTACCATTGGTCATATTGTTGATGACAAGTATTTGACCATGTTGTCTCTTAATGGTCTTCCTTCATCTTGGGAGTCTTACATTCAAGGAATCAGCGCGAGATCGAAACTTCCTAAGTTTGATCAGTTGAGGACTGACTGTATTCAAAAGGAGTCAAGGTTGGTTGCGAGAGGTATTGGACAAAGCCCTACAAATAAAGACATTCATGTTCTTTCCGTTCAATCCTCGAAGAAGGAAGGAAAAGGAGGAAAGAAAAGATGCTTCAAGAGGAATAAAGATAAAGGGTCAAATGGTGCTCTTGCATTCAAGAAGAAGTGGGACCTCTCTCATGTTCAATGCCTTAGATATTACAAGTTTGGTCACTATGTGAAGGATTGCCCTACCAGGACTAGTCAGCATGCTTCATTTGTAGATGTGATTGAGATCTCTCCCCAAAATGATTCTAGTGAATTTCTACTCTAGTCATGGGCCTATGTTCAAGCCATGAAGGTCGTGTACTGATCTGAGCGCAAGAGCAGCATTTCATACTTCCACCCTTCAGAATATTTAAGAGATAAGTATTCTTTCTTTTTATTGTAATTACCCTTCTAGGCTAAAATTCAACTTGTTGAGTTGTGCAAATCTGACATTATTTACTTGGATTATGTGTGACCAGTAAATAGTTATCACTAGGATAAGATTCTTTAGAATAAAGAATTATTCATTGCAAGTTGTATCATGCTAATGTGTGAAGATTATCTTTTGTTATGATGAGATTAGCTCTTCCAAGAAATTGGAAGAAAGACATGTCATGATTGATGAATTAATTATCTATTACTCGAGATTTTGAATTCTATGAGATAAGTATTGCATGGTTGAATAATGTTCATGAATTGTTATGTAGTTATTAATTCATGCTATAACATTGAGATAGTCAATCATGTATGCTCCTAGCAATGGTACTTCTATTTGAGATAGTTGAGTTCCATGAACTATTAGTAATCTCTTCTTAATGCTTTCGGGAAGAATTAACCTTAAGAGGGAGTTCTATGACTCATTAGGAATAAGTAAGGGTTGTAGTGTTGCAAGGCCAAATGCTAAATTCTTGAAGTACCTCTTCAGCAGCTAATATCAGATTTGCTCAAAGTCAGTCAACCTGGATTTAACATTGGTAGCTCCACAAACCTATTCAGAATAGAGTGATATGAAGAGGCCAGCCCTAAATCTCTATAGAGGTGTGCGCTAGTAACCATTTCTCTAAGCCAAGCGTTGTAGGAAAATCTTGGATGATGAGGTTAGGAGGTTGATGCAAGTGCTTGAAGATTCAGAGGGAACCTACTGAATCTAAAGAATATGGTGTGTTTCTAATTGATTTTGTTTCAGGTTGAGGTCTGCAATGATATCCTGGTGTAGCGGGAAGCAGTCTTTTGTGGCACTGAGTACAACGGACTATTACTCAAAAACCATGATGCTTATAGACTCTTCATCTAAGGCTATGGGATCATTTTGGGACCATCTACAATAACCTCTCTCGGTTTTTGCTATCTCAAAGGCATTTTCCCATGGTGATGAGTTTTCAGTTGAGGGAAAAGTTGCCAGATGCAAGCAGTGTAAAGTTGCAAAGTGGTGCAACTTTCATTCTCCAACTCGTACGACCAAACAGACTGTTCCAAAACATCTGGATGGGTACGTTTACACTAGGTATGGTCCTCTTTTGCACCCAAATATGTTGAATCACTCTAAGCTACATTGGACTGGTGATTTCCCTTGAGAGTCCAAAGTGTTAAAAGACAACAATATTTCACGGACTGTTACTCCAAAACCATGATGCTTACAAAATCTTCATCTGAGGCTATGGGATTTTGTTGGGACCATCTACAATAACCTCTCTTGGTTTTTTCTATCTCGAAGGTGTTTTCCCGTAGTGATGAGTTTTTAGTTGAGGGAAAAGTTGTCAGATGCAAGCAGTGTAAAGTTGCAAAGCGGTGCAACTTTCATTCTCCATCTCGTACGACAAAATGGATTGTTCCAACATGTCT
The DNA here is from genome assembly GCA_007115665.2 of Sequoiadendron giganteum. Taxonomy (NCBI): domain Eukaryota; kingdom Viridiplantae; phylum Streptophyta; class Pinopsida; order Cupressales; family Cupressaceae; genus Sequoiadendron; species Sequoiadendron giganteum. The sequence continues at coordinate 443,623,093 of CM021107.1, read as the reverse complement.
ATATGGGTACATCTATGCTAGGTATGGTCCTCTTTTGCACCCAAATACGTCGAATCATTCTGAGCTACATAGGACTGGTGATTTCCCTTAAGAGTCCAAAGTGTTAAAAGGCAGAAATTTTTGACGGACTATTACTTAGAAACCGTGATTCTTATAGACTCTCTGTTTGAGGATATGGGATTGTGTATTGACCATCTACAATAACCTCTCTCGATTTTTTCTATCTCGGAGGCGTTTTCCCGTGGTGATGAGTTTTCAGTTGAGGGAAAAGTTATCAAATGCAAGCAGTGTAAAGTTGCAAAGTGGTGCAACTTTCATTCTCCAAGTCGTACGACCAAACAAACTGTTCCAACACATCCGGATGGGTATTTTTATGCTAGGTATGGTCCTCTTTTGCACCCAAATATGCTGAATCACTTTGAGCTACATTGGACTGATGATTTCCCTTAAGAGTCCAAAGTGTTAAAAGGCAACAATCTTTGACGAACTGTTATTAGGAAACCGTAATACTTATAGACTCTTTATCTAAGGACATGGGATCATTTTGGGACCATCTACAATAACCTCTCTCAGTTTTTTCTATCTTGGAGGCATTTTCTCATGGTGATGAGTTTTCAGTTGAGGGAAAAGTTGTCAAATGCAAGCAGTGTAAAGTTGCAAAGTGATGCAACTTTCATTCTCCAACTCGTACGACCAAATGGATTGTTCCAACACATCCAGATGGGTACGTTTATGCTAGGGATAGTCCTCTTTTGCACCCAAATACACCAAATCACTCTGACCTAGATTGGATCGACGATTTCCCTTAAGAGTCCAAAGTGCTAAAAGGCCATACCATCTATTGTATGGTTTGCAGCTTGATGGTATGGCCATGGTAGATGTTATTAGGACTGTATAAGGTGAATATGTGCATTTAAAGAGCTAGAAAGGTCTATAGTTGAGTTGGTGAGTTGCCATGCATGGCAAAAATGAGTGAAATTAGGTGAAAAATGGTGGTTACAACATGCTAATGTCAATGAAATGTGGGGGCAAAAATATTTAAGGCTGGATCAAGCTTCTGCAAGTCTTAATAGACGTGTTTGATGAGTTTATAGGGTGTGGCAAGGTTTGGGGAGTTAATTTGCACCCAAGTTTGGTTTTGACGATCAAATTGGAGTTTAAATCATCTTTAATTGTAATTGTGTTGTTTAAAGCCACCTAGCTCTTGCATCAGAAAACTCTTACCCAATAAACTTGAACATCATGCACACCCAAATACCTTGTTTCCACTTTGCTAGATCAAAGAATCAATTACATGGGAAATGAAATTCACATGAACTTTTTACATTTTTATTTTAGGAAAAAGTGGCAAGCCACTGTAATTTATTATATATAAATAGGAGATATTACAAAACCTGGTTCAAATGAGCATACCAACAGGAAAGAACCAAGAAGAAAACCTTTGGTTGTAGCTCGATTAAGTACAAAAATCTCTTTACATTTTAAACATACCCTTTATATAATGTTAGACATTTGACCCGTATTTCAAAAAACATCACTGGATATAGATTATGCCTATACATAGTTACGACCTTGTTACATTGTTTCACATTTGAAAATTCAAATTTTACAAAATTTGTCTATTGGAGGCATTCAGGGCATAGTCTTCCACAAGAGTAGTATGTTGACGTTCTAGAGTGACAAGCACCTGTACAAACCATCAAGGTAGCAGTTAAACTACATACAATAGAAAAGATTCTTAGAATAACCAATCTATATTATTGTAATATGTCGTATACCTCTCCGAAAGGATCAGAGTTGCCTATTGTTGCAGTAAGTCCATGATCAATCGTGCTAGGAATATTGCAAAATTTCTCAAATGATAAATCTATATTGTCACAACAAAAAAGATGCTTAGAGTAACAAATCTATATTAATCTAAACAACCTGACCAATGATGAATTGGTAAAGCAAACTATAAAAGATGCTTAGAATAACCAATCTATATTATTCTAAATGACCTAATTGATGATGAGATGGTAATGCAAACTATAAAAGACACTTTGAATAACCAATCTATATTATTGTAATCTATTGCATACCTCTCTGAAAGGATCAAAGCTAGCTATTGTTGCAGTAGGTCGATGATCAATCGTTCCAAAAATATCACTATTAAAGACACCTGCATTGCAATAGTATACAAAATATCAGTATTAAATAGAGAACACTAATGAACTTAAGCATAATGAACTTAAGCATAATGAACCTAAGCATTGTACCTTCCATTCTTGAATATGCTATTCAAGTGTGCCTGAAGGGTCATCTCTTTGCTTAAGAGTATCTAATATTGCTTCATGATCAGCATTACTAAGTGTCCATAGTTGTTTTGTCTTTGGTTTGGCATGATGCTTCAACAACTTAACATTTGTTGCTATAACAAGGTGTGAATACATGAGAATGGTTTTGTGTTTCTCATAGTCTTCAAATGCAAGTATGCCATTCTTTCTAATCATGTATGTTCGCAACCAAGTTCCTGCAACCACAACTGAACCTATAGGATACACGAACCCATCATCATCTTCCATTGATTGTGTTAGCTTGTGCTTTACCCACACACATTGAGCCAACCAATATTATGATCTCTCTTCATTCCCCTACGGTGCAACAACTGCAAAAACATGTCTTGGATGTAGTAGATCTAAAAGCCGGTCGTAATCAAGTGAACTTTCCATTGTGTAATTTGTCATGGATATAGTTTGAGATAAAGGAGTTAGATACTGTGGAACCCATGTATCCACCCACTCACTTGACTCGCATTGATCCCACTCGCACTGAATACAACTCTGACAAAAACAAGCCAATTGTCATGTCCAAATGGTCCATGTGCTTGCATCTGAGCTTCGAAACAAATGCATCTTTGAAGAATCTTTGATTGTATGACAATCCAATCTGCCTCCCATTGTACCCTCCTCAACCAACCAAAAGAATTTGTGCACTGTTGAATGAAGTGTCCCTCCCTGTGACAATGTTGAACTACACCAATCAACAATAGAATGTGCATCACTGAATTTTGCTCCTAAAATCTTCAATTGCTCCTTAACTAGATCTCTCTTTACACATGCACCTGCTCCATCATGCTCCCCTTTCCCATGCCCAGCTTCAAAAAAACTCCAAATATTAGGTACACCCCTCTCTACATGCATTCTACTCAACCAATAAAACATACGAGCATTCTTGAATTGACCTGTACAGTTATCTGACCAAATGAGATGTCGGCCCAGTGCTATATCATGCTCCTACAAGAACTCAAAAAAATTCTCGAAACAATGTTGGACATACTCGGACGAGTGAGATCTATCATCACTCATATAAAAATGATACTCTTTGATTATCTTTCGATCCTCCTTTGTACTATCAGGTGCATGTCTAAACGTTATGTGGACAAAAATAGCAATGTGAATGGAATTGTAATACTGAGATTGTACCTCATTTTGTGGTTGCAATGTGTAGTTTTCAACAAAATCAACCATTGATATAATAGTTCCAATCGGAAAAGAGTCCTTACATATCCTGAATTGTTGATCCAACCACTGAGACCTATGACTATGCCTTGCATATTTGTAGAAAAGATTGTCCTTAAAATCTGAAATAAAATCAGCAACACTGCATTCTTTTGTAACCAACTCGCATCTAGAACCTTCACCTCCACTCTGCAAAGTATATTTGACTGTCTCATATCTCTTTTTCTCAACAAGATTCTTTCCAAATTCATGTTCTGAACCCTCATGAAAACATTGAACAAACTTTGACAAGCCACCACATTGTGAGCACTTCGCATTTAAACAATCATTTCTATAGAAAAAGGAACCATCATCCCTAGAACATAAAAATAGATCTAGCAAGTCCCTTGATGATTTCGGAAGATGCATTGCACCACACTCCTAAAACATTTCATTAGTATGCAAAGTAGAACAGATATAGCATAATAGTTCATGGTACATTGAAAACTCCACATGGTATTTGCAACAACAAGTATTACGAATCTTAAGAGGCACACAATAAAATGGCTTCAAACCTTCAAAATTCCTTTGCGAGATTTCCATATTTGGATGTGTTTCAATAAAAAAATTGAACAACATTGTTCGGCTTGATTCCAAGAAATGTTTAGGATGCAGTGTACAGTCTCGATTGCCAATTCTTAACTTTAAAACATCCTTTGCATTGGGTGATACTCTAGAGTTATCATGCCAAAATTGTTGAATTGTCTGCTTTACATTATCGGTTAGCTTCTTATCAACACGTGGAAGCCTCCCAGAAAAATCCCATGAATCATTTTGAAGAGGATCATCTATTCTTTCTCTTCTTGCAAGTGCTCTATCCAAAGTTTTATGATTTACTTCAAAATCAATACAATTTTGTCTCATAAAGCGAGCCTTTTTCAATTGATGGCTTACTAGGGCAATTGTAATGACTCTCCGAGCAGCTCTCTTATCTTTTTCTTTGTTATTTTTTCCAATAGACTTGAGAGCATTAAAAAGATTTTTGACAATAATAGAATTTTTTTTGCTCTTCTTGTTCACATGAATCTTCAATTTGGCTAGCAAAGGTCTCATCTTTTTCATCTTTAGCAATTGTACAAAAATTTTGCATTTCTCTTTCAATGTCTTATCGCTAAAATATTGGTTGAAAAGTCTTCTAGCCCACAACCGAATAGTTCGTGTTGACCTCTTTCCTTCAAAATTATTTATAATGTTATCATCAATTTCAACTAACCATTTAAGGGTCCTTGAAGGTCTTGAATTTGGAATATGTCTTTCTTCCACACAAGGTTCTTCATTTCTCATGTAATCTGGTGAAACATAATTTACACTTGCTTCAATATTATGTTCAACATCTTCTTTTCCAACATTTTCACCTTGAACATTTTCAATATCAATTTGAATAATTTCATTCCCAATTTCAATATCATGTTCAACATCTTCAATTCCAACATTTTCACCTTGAACATTTTCATTATCAATTTCAATATCTTCATTCCCAATTTGAATATCATGTTCAACATCTTCAATTCCAACATTTTCACCTTGAACATTTTCAATATCAATTTGAACATTTTCATTCCCAATTTCAATATCATGTTCAACATTTCCACCTTGAACATATTCAATTTCCTCTTCACTTGAAAGACCATAGGGCTCAAGTTCACCAATATTTAACATACCTTGTCTTTTCTTCCTATGACCTTCTCTATCTCTTTGTCTATATTCTGATATTTGTTCTTATATAAGCTTTCTCTTATGCTTTTGCTTCTGACGACTGATTCTCCCCATTATACCTCATAAAATATGCTAAAAAATCATTCCTTATGACAAATTTGAGTACAAGATGCTCCAAAAAGTTGATCTTTGTCTCTTCATGTCTGAAACTATGCATTTATCGCCTGCACAATGCTGCAAACAGAATGTAGGGTCTGTTGGAATGCACAAAAATTACCCACATGGGGTTTTTCTATGGCCCACAAATCTGATATCCGATGCAATCGAATATTTGATATAGAATTTTTTTTTTTTTTTTTTTGCATT
>CM021107.1:443593653-443617432 GCA_007115665.2 Sequoiadendron giganteum | reverse complement strand
TAGGGCTGAGGGAGAGAGAGAGAGGGAGGGAGGGAGAGTGGGAGAGTGGGAGAAGGAGAGGGAGAGTGGGAAGGAGAGAGGGAGAGTTGGAGGGAAAGAGGGAGAGATGGAGAGATAGGGTTGAGGGAGAGAGGGATAGAGGGATAGAGAGAGAGGAGTGATTGAGTGAGAGACTTGGGAGAGATAGAGGTGGAGAGAGAGAGGGAAAGAGATAATATTTAAATATTTTATATATATTAGTAATATATATATATATAGATTAACTAAAATATTTAAATAATATTTAAATATTATACATAATTCGGTAAGAGATTATCATAAATTGTATATTATATATTACATTATAAACTATATTGTATATTATATATTAAATTATAAACTTTATTGCATTTTTGAAATCATATATTAAAAATTGTATAATTTTTTTAAAACACATATCTAAAACATATCAGATATCGAATTCAAATCAGATATCCAATTTGATGACACAAAATTTAATGCCTAGGGATTAGGCTCGGGTTTGCTTTGGGATTTGGTTCGGACTTTCCAATCCTAAGAATTCAACATGAAAAACATGTTTAACAACTTACCTTGCTTTTCCAGACTTCGCCCATGTAGCTGACGACTTTTATTTTAGCCAAAATTGATGAAACAAAAAGGGTTTGTAAAGGATCTTCTCAACTTTCTACCAATATAAATTATACTTTATTTTGAATCTAATAAATAATTATTATTCATTTTCTATTAGAATTATGACTAAAGTCCTTATTGATAGCCTGATAGAAAAAAATCTATAGCTTTCAAACGGTATCACATTTTTTGAATCCAAAACATGCATCACATTCTATGCTTGGCATACTATAGGATTAAAAAATAAAAAATAAAAAAATTCATGAAGTTTTGACCAAGTTAAGGTGGTCAGACATACGATTTTTTATATTTTTTATAGGGTGGTCAGACAAACACCTACTTCTTCTTTTTTCCCTAAAATTTAAGTACTACTGCATTGAAATTTCAATTTTTCACCAAATAAATTTTTTTTTTACAAAAATTAACCTAGTAGTTTAGAAACTACATTAAATTTTCCACAGATTCTATTTTTACATATTTTTGAAATAATATAGATAACTTATTCAAAATTTTATGTCAAGTTGCCTAACTCTGATTTTTTTGAATTTTCATTGCCACTTAAGGGCCTGTTTTTTCCATGATGATCCTGCACATACCCATATATATATATTAATGTATATATATTACTAAATTTGAATTAGTATCGTATATGTGTATATTAATACATATACTTTTATATTTAATAGAATGTCATGTATATATGTATTAATATATATATATATATATTAATGAAAAACATATAGTTAAGTGGGCAGTTGGGTGGGTGCCTTTCCACTTTCCAATGTGGAAAGGCCGTCTCCCTCAGGGCAAGGTCATGATCATATTTGGCATGCCACCCTGGAACTCGGAGTTAGACGGGTGAATTCTTTTTTTGTTGACTAAACAAGTTTGGTAGTGAGGGTGAAGGTGCATTCGGGTGAAATGATGTTTATTGATGGCCTTGGTTTTTTTATGAGGATCGACTGTATCCTCATCCAATCAACAGTAGATTCTCCATTCAATTCCCTTGAAAACATCGGCATAGTGCAATTGTGTGGTCATAGGATTTATTTTGATTCAAAAGACTTGTTTTTTTGCCTTGCATTGAAGTGTGTGTCATCCATTTGCACTAGTTAAATACAAAAAGATACACATTTTAATTTTATTTAGCATGATTATAAACCACCTAAGGAAACATTGTAAAGATTATAAATAACAAGTATATATTGTTTTGATTAGGTTAGTTTTTATTTATAGGGAGCTTCCCCTTGTAATTTGAAAAATGGTTCTACAGTTCTACCACACATCTATTCCATTTTTCTGTTGCATTGAAAGTTGCAGATTAAAGCCTGGCAGATGGCCTTTAAGGTGCTAACTGACCAGCGGTTAAAATGAATCATGCTCAGGATTGATCATCATATGGTGGTGGTGGTCAAAATTATTATAGGAAAGGGGCATTTGTCAAACCATGAGACCTTCCGGGTTAACACCCACATTGTCTCTTGATTCCTCACCTTTGTTTTGGATGTTCGCACACCAAAAGCAGAGGCAAAGGCGATTGTTTGCAAACTTTTCAAAAAGGAGTTGTTGGGTGGTTTGGATAAGATCTTGTGCATGATATTCCAGGTTCTGGCACCCCTCGGCCAAGCGATCTTCCATTGATGAATGTACCTGGTGAGGTGGTCAAAGTCTATCCCCTGTTGTTGGAGTTAAAAGGAATGGTGCTAGTAAGGCACCGACAACCGGTGGGATATAGGGTAAGATTTCTTTAAAAGGTGTTAATGCTTGAGCCTGTGAATGACTATGACTGGATACCAAAGTTTGATCAATTTGCAAAGATAAATGGATTTTAGGTGGTGGTTAGGTGATTCTAGTTGGTGGTCTCTGGTAACTATAACTAAAATATGTTGTTTAAATTTGTATTTTCATATGGGCTTGGTTAGGTTTTTTGGTGTAAATATATATTTCTCTCTGTATCTGTAACTACCTGGTGGTTGAATTATACAGTGGTATTCGTTCTTCCTCCTTGCTTTGGTTAACCCGTTACAAGGGGTATAGGGTTTCAAGGAAATTTTTGGTGATGTGGGGTGTTCAATCTACAAACCATGGTGGTTGTTGGGGCATTTTGCTTATTTGGGTAGAAGCAGGGGTGTTGGGAGTTGGCCCTTTAGGGCAATGTTCTACAAATTTTGATATACCTTCTTAGCAGATGAATTGTAAAACATTTTGCAAAATTAACATACAAACTTCTTATGTATTAAAATATATATATATATATATATATATATATATTATAAGCGTATATATTTTAATATATATTGACCTATATACATATTATTAAAATTAATAAGTGTACATCCATAACATATGGCAATAATTTCATGTGAAAGTGGACATAGTGGTAGTCATTCCATGCAAAGGAAATATATATAACATTTTTTAGATAGTTGTTGCAAGCAATGAATGTTAAGCACCATATCATGGATTGAGTAAATATTATAAGTGTCATGCCAAGATATAAGTTGCTTGACTCGGTAAAGAGGCATATTTGAGGCCTACAACTTAGGTGATAGAAAGAGGGAGAGTTTGCATTTGAATTGACTTATTAACATGCTAGAAGGACTTTTTTCTATAACAATAAAGCTACCAGCAAGTGAGAATGGCTACACCAGCAAGCCGTGTCTTCTTAGGAAGGCATTAGAATTGGTTTCAAAGTCATATTTGCAACTAAATTTGCACAACAATGCCCACGAATGACAGGAAATTAGAGAAGTTGCATCAATTTTAGCTTTCTTTTAGAAATCAACCTCTATCCAATTGTAGTATAAAGGATAGCATCTTCTCATCATTTTGGTTGCTCATTCATGCAATAATTTTGAAATTATGAGCATAGATTCTTTTAGAGTTTTTGATGAGATAGTAGTTTTGAGAGCAAGAGTATTTAGAAATCAGGATTTCAAATTGTCAAAAGAGTGAGGAAAGTTGTTGTTTTTAGTTGTGCATTGCTTGGTAAGCTATAATTATCATTTTAGAAGCAAGGGAGAGCTAGGAATTGAGGAGGTAGTAGATTAAGCTAAGACATGGTGCAGAATTGAAGCAAGCAGTATCAAGAATTTGGGTTGAGCTATTTTTATCCAGACATGGTTAAAATATCTCTATTTCCTTCTCATTCTAATTTTGAATCTAAGATTTTATATTGTCTGAGTTGTTTATGCCAACATTATGAGAAATTTATTGTTGTTAGAAAAGTACGTGAATGCATGTACAAATAGCTAGATTATCTATGCATAGAGCTAAATTAGAATCTCAAAGGGATAAGTTGGATTAGGGAATCAAAAGAGCATAAAAAGTAGATATTTTAAATTAAATTGTTATATTATGATGCTTTACATTATTTTAAGCATTAATTATGAATATATCTGAGAGATAGAAAGTGTCATTGGAAGGTTAAATCTCTCTAAATTTGTGTAGAACCTAGACAACCAGCTTGTTAGAATAACATAGCAAGAGACGCTAAGTAGGGTAATAAGATCTTATCCCAATAAGATAATGTTTGATAATCATAATGTAATCAACAAGAGGGTTTGAAAATGTATTAGAAGTACATACATCCTTATTATCTTTTGAATGATATTACCTTATATTTGGACCAATAGTCTATATTATTACCTATTCACAGTAATTTAATCTTAAGAAGAGGGCATTACATTCTCGATTAAACCAAAGCCATAATGCGAGGAGATTTTAAGGTGCAGAAGCACAGATATCTCTCAAGTAGAAAATTTTCTCCACTTTGGATATAAACTTATCATACATTGGAGTATGAGAATATATGTGTCATATTGAAGGAAAAGATAAATGAATGTTTATTTACATACAAATGTACGTTCCTTATATAAATTATGCAAAAGATAACTTGGAAGGAACCTGTGAGGAATCTAGAGATTAGTTGAGTGGTTATTAGTTGAGTTATTGAAATTTAAACAGCTCAATACACTCACTTATTATTGGAAACCACTATGAATATAAGCTTCTATATTGAATCAAACTAAACGATATTCAATGTCATGAATAACCAGATTGGTTATGACATCCTAGAAGGACAGAGACATACTAGGTGTAATGCAAAGATTTTGAACTATTAATTATAAAGAAGATAATTGCCTAATAATGTCTACTTCAAGATTAACCATATCCGGTATAGATTTCTTAAGGAATATAACCGGGTAAGTGCACCAAGATGGTTCCCAAAAAGGGGACTTAAGTGGCAACTTTTTTTCTAAAATAATGAAATACTCACTTGGACGTGAAATTGAGGATAGTTACTCTCAAAATTTTGAGATGGAACAAAAACAAGAATTGAAGTGCTCCAAGTCTACTTTCTAAACTACTAATTTATTTTTAAAATGGTTGAGATTAAGGGGTTCAAAAGAGGGACGTACACAAATTGGTGATTTTTTTGTTAGAAAAACATAACATAACAACTCTTGTATGACCCTCGTATGGTGAACTTGTTTTTAGTATTTTTAAAATCGCAATGGTCAGAAGTTAGCTAACAGTATGTAGTTGATGCACGATTTTTTTGATAATTTTTTAATAAATATTTGATTTTTTACTAATTTTCGAAGTGGACACTTCCTGAAAAATAGAATTTTGGTTGTCCTAACCCTACAAATTTTGGAAACTAATTGAATTTTTTTATTTTATTTTTTAAAAATTTGTAGAATGGAGTGTAGTTTCTAAAAATGTAATTTATTTGAAAATTCGATGAATGGTTAATTTATAACGAAAAAAAACCTAACACTGATTTTTGGAATAAAAAAAAAAGAGACATACAAACAAAAGAAATTATGGATGAAAGGCTTAACATTGTCAGAAAGTGAAAAAAAATACATCGTTGGATAGCTAAGAGAGAACCCAACATTACCCATGTGCTCAATTTTTTCGATATTGAACCACATGCAATCCTGACGGTGAGCACGAACTCGATAATGTGAAATATGGTAGATTTTGTAAAAACACATCTCTGGTCATTGGGAATGCCCCTCCAAGCCTTTGGGTTGGTATTCCAAGGAAAATACCAATCCTAAGGCTCGGAGATTCCCAAAGCAAGATATAACGTGAGCGTGCTATAATGTGAGCACGTTATATCTCAGCCTTGACATGGTTTTTGCTTCTGCGGGAAACATGTCAACTAAGACATAATGCGAGCGCATTATAACGTGCTCACGTTATGTCCTCCTTTATATTAAATGTCAGTCTATTGAATGTATGTTGATATATTTGTATGTTTGTATGTACATATATGCTTGTATGTCATGTATGTATGCATGTATGCATGCTTGTATGTATGTATGTATGCATGTATGTATCAATGCATGCATATTGTATGTATGCCTATATGTATGTAAGATTGTATATACACATGTATGTATGTATGATTGTATGGATGTAGGATTGTATGTACATATGTATTATGCTTGTATGTATGTATTTACGTATGTCTTTAGAGGGAGGGAGAATTTAGAGAGAGAGAGAGAGAGTCTGGAGAGAGGGAGAGGGGGTGGAAGTGAGAGTTTAAGAGAGAGGGAGTGGGAGAGAAGGGGTTGGAGTGAGAGGGACTTAGCTAGGTAGGGTGGGAGGGATAGAGAGAGGGAGAGAGACAGAGACAGAGGGGAGAGAGAGAGATAGAGAGAAAGAGAGAGTTATATAGGTAGGGTGCCAAAGGGAGAGACTTGAGAGATAAGTAGTGAGAGGGAGTGCGAGAGAGAGGGAGTGGGGAAGAGAGGGAGTGTGAGTGAGAGACATGAGAGAGGGAGAGGGTGTGGGAGGGAGTGACCTAATAGAGGTAGAGAAAGAGGGGAGTGGAGTGAGAGGGACTTATCTAGGTAGGGTGGGAGGGATAGACAGAGAGAGGGGAGAGAGATAAAGAGAGAGTTACCTAGGTAGGTTGTCAAAGGGAGAGACCTGAGAGAGAGAGGGGGTCGGAGGGAGAGAGGGAGTTGGAGAGAGTGGGAGAGAGTGGGAGGGACACATAGAGAGATGGATAGAGGGAGAGAGAGAGGGTGGTAGGTACTGATTGAATAAGAGGTACGTAGAAAGAGGGAGAGGGTAGATAGAGACAATTAGAGAGGGTAGGAGGGACGGAGGGACGGAGAGGGGAGATGTATAGATAGAGAGAAATTGATAGGGATTGAGGGTATAGGGTTGAGGGATTAGAGTGGAGGACCTATAGGGTTGATGGTTTCTAGGGTATTAGGGTTTAAGGGTTGAGGGTTAAGGAAATAGGGTCGATGGTAGAGGGTATTGAGTTGAGGGTATAGGGTAGAAGGTTTAAGGGTTTAGGGTTGAAGGGTTTAGGTTTAACGGTTTACCTGGTTGAGGGTAAAGGGTTTAGGTTTGAGGGTATATGGTTGAAGGATTAGGTTCAGGGTCCAATGTAAAGGGTAGAGGGTATAGGGGTAGAGGGTTTAGGTTTTAAGGATTTAGGGTTGAGGGTTGAGCATTGAGGGTTAAGGGTTTAATGTATAGGGTAGAGGGTAAAGGTTTTAAGGGTTTAGGGTTTAATTTTTGAGGGTTGAGGGTAGAGGATTGAGGTTTTAAGGTTGAGGGTGGAGGGTTGAGGGTATAGGGTTGAGGGTTGAGGGATTGGGGTTGAGGGTCCAATGTATAAGGTAGAGGGTATAGGGGTTGTGGGATTAAGGTTTGAGGGTTTAGGGATTAGGGTAGAGAGTTTTCTTGGATTTAAGGGTGTAAGGGTTGAGGGATTAGGGTTGAGAGTAGAGGGTACTGGGTTGAGGGTTGAGGGTAGAGGGTAGAGGGTTTAAGAGTTTAGGGTTTAAGGGTTGAGGGTTGAGGGTTGAGTGTTTAGGGGTTTAAGAATTGAGGGATTAAGGGTCAAGAGGTTTGAGGGATTAGGGTAGAGAGTTTACTAAGTGGGTTTAAGGGTTTAAGGGTTGGGGGATTAGGGTTGAGGGTAGAGGGTAGAGGGTTTAAGGGTTAGGGTTTAACGATTGAGGGATTAAGAAGGTATAGGGGTTGAGGGATTAGGGTTGAGGGTTTAAGGATTGAGGGATTAAGAGGGTATAGGGATTGAGGGATTAGGGTTTAAGGGTTGAGGGTTTAAAGGTTGATGGATTAAGAGGGTATAGGGGTTGAGGGATTAGGGTTTAAAGGTTGAGGGTTGAGGGATTAAGAGGGTATAGGGCTTGAGGGATTAGGGTTTAAGGGTTGAGGATTTAAGGGTTGAGGGATTAAGAGGGTATAAGGGTTGAGGGATTATGGTTTAAGGGTTGAGGGTTGAGGGTGAGGGATTAAGAGGGTATAGGGGTTGAGGGATTATGGTTTAAGGGTTGAGGGTTGAGGGTTGAGGGATTAAGAGTTTATAGGGGTTGAGGGATTATGGTTTAAGGGTTGAGAGTTGAGGGTTGAGGGATTAAGAGGGTATAGGGTTTGAGGGATTAGGTTTTAAGGGTTGAGGGTTGAGGGATTAAGAGGGTATAGGGGTTGAGGGATTACAGTTTAAGATTTGAGGGTTGAGGGATTAAGAGGGTATAGGGGTTGAGGGATTAGGGTTTAATGGTTGAGGGTTGAGGGTTGAAGGATTAAGAATTGATGGTTTTAAGGGTTGACGGTTTAGGGTTGAGTGTTTAGGGGTTTAAGAATGGAGGGATTAAGGGTCAAGAGGGTTGAGGGATTAGGGTAGAGAGTTTACTAAGTGGTTTTAAGGGTTTAAGGGTTGGGGGATTAGGGTTTAAGGGTTGAGGTTTGAGGGATTAAGAGGGTCTACCCTTAAACTCTTAACCCTCTCCCACTCTCCCACTCTCCCACTTTATCCCACTCTCTCTTTCTCCCTTAAACCCTTAACTCTTAACCCTCTACCCTCTATCTCTCCCAGACCATCTCTCCCTCCCTCTCTATCTCCATCTCTCCCACTATCTCATTCTCCCCCTCTCCCTCTCCCTCCCTCTCTCCTCTCTCTCTCTCTCTCTCTCTCTCTCTCTCTCTCTCTCTCTCTCTCTCTCTCTCTCACACTCTCTCTTTCTCCCACTCTCTCTCCCACTGTCTCTTTCTCCTTCTCTCCCACTCTCTTTCTTTCAACCATACACCCTCTACCTTTAACCTTGACCCCTTAAACCCTAAAACAATTATACCCTCAACCCTACCTCCCTCTCTATGATATATTTGTCCTCTCTATCTACCTTTTTGTCTCTCTCTCCCACACACACACACACTCACCTCTATCTCCTCTACTATAAGGGTATAGGGGAGAGATGTACAATTAGGATAGAGGGTATAGACAAAGAGGGAGAAAAGAAATCTATTTAAAAAACTATATTTCATATAACACGAGCACGTTTTGAAGAAGTAGAGATGTTACCATTTTAGCAAGAAATAATGTGCTCACGTTATAATGCAAGCGCATTTTATCTTCCACTAAAAACTGTAAAAAACCTCAATATACGCGTGATTTCAAGGCCCACATTCTACATATTCTCCTAGTTTTACGCGTGCTCCAACAAAAAGTAGCTTTTTGATGATGTTGTGAAGTGTGCAAGCATGTTATTCACATTCCTCCACCTTTTCCATGATCTTTCTACCACCTTTGCATGAAATAGTAGATTTTCCATGTTGAAAGACATATTCAAAACTGATATACAATTGAAGTTTGGAGGGGAACAAGCTTTTGAAAAAGTCAAATTGTTGTCAAGTTTGAAGAAAGAAGAAGCTAAGGCTACATAATTGGGTTCAACTCCTCCATTTGAAAGTCTGGTTTTTTAGGTATGTGAATTATTTACACATTTTCTTTCATTCTATTATGGATTGCTTTCATTTTTTTTATTTTGCGTATTCCATGTTGATCATTGTTTGTTTGTCATTATAACCTTAGGTTGTCAATGCACATTTTAAATTACACAATTATATACACTTGCCAATTACCATTTTAAACCTGATGCAGAGCATCTACCAGGATCCACAAATCATCAAGGGTACTTCTGACCCTAACTTAAATTGAAGAAGATCAACCAACAAACTTAGTCATCTTTTCATCAAAATCCTTCAATTTCACTTGATTTCATATTTCCACAAAACATTAGAACTTGGCTTCAACTCTTTGTCAGACTCAAAAATAGATTAACCATCATAAAATTGATTGTAACATAGCATAAACATGATTAGAAACTCAAAACCATTCATTTCGTTCATGATTCACTAATTGAAGAACTCAATGTTGCAACTTACATGGAAAAATAACAAAAAATCATGGAAGGTAACTACCAACCTTTATCCAAACATCCAAGACACTATAATCAGAATATTATTGATTGAAATAAACCAAATACACATTTCAAATATCTCACCAAAATTCATCCTTTCAGCATGCTTCCCCTAGCAGTATTCCAAACCCATGGTGCAGGGGCACCTACAACCATGTTTCAAAATCTACTTTGGTGACAATTTGTTTTAAGGTCTTTGGGTGAGTTAAAGAGTTTTTAGATGCTTTGTCATAGATTTTATTGAAAATAAGGTCTAAATAGACCAATCTTTCATGTATTTAGGGATTTTATGAGTTTGGTGATCAAATGTGCAAGTATGCACTCTTGCTTCAAAATATTGTCAATTTTTTTCATATAATCTTTGAAGGAAAATTATTCAAATTGTAAATGAAAGTGCAATAAAAGAGTCTAGAAGTTGTATTAGGGATGAAATAAAGGTGTTTGAGTGGTCTTAGGTGTCTTGGACAACAAAGTTGCATAATGTTGCCTATTAGCAAAAGTTGTCAATGTTAGCAATTTTTAAGAAAAATGAAGGTCTTAGTGTGAAATTGATATTCTTCCATAAACGAATGTTCTTACTTTAATTTGGCTCCCTTTGAATAGGTTTTAATTGAACTTTGTGTTTGGAATTCATAAATTTCTAGAAACCGAGTTCTTGGACAGTCAAGGGTTTGAGGGCAATTTAATGTCTTAGATAGCATCCCACCTATTGTTCTCTTTGTGACTCAGTGGGTTGACCATTTAGGATGTACTTATGATTTTATTAGGAGTAGATAAGTACAAGTTTAAATTTTCCTCGTGAATGATGCTGGTTTAAGGGGAAATACCCTTTTTTTCTCATAGAAAATAATGGTGCAGACCTAAGAAAGAGGGGTGCAACATTTCCAGAGGGTAGATGAGGGTTCCTTAAGCTTGGGGGGACATATATAGAGGTTTCTAGGTAGTTTTTTTGAATTGGGAAGTTGTGGAAGGTAGAGTTTCAATAAGGAGGCCTAAAAACCCTTGTTTCCTAGGTTCAAGAGAGGGTTTTGAAACTTGTTGATGGAATGAGTACTTGGGGTCCTCAAACCTTGATAATTGTTAGTTTTTAAACCTAATACAAGACTTTTTTTAGTCATGGAGGCCTGGTGGTGGGTTCTTGAGGGGGTCCCTTTGTAAAATTGGCTAATTTGGGCCCTAAAATAGTGAAATTTGTCATTTTGAGGAAAGTATCTTAAAAGAGTAATATGTGGATTTTTTATATGTCTCATACTTCTGAAATGGATATCTATATCAATAATTTTTTTGATAGGTGTTTTGGGAGGTTTGTGAGAAAAATCCCTAAAATTGGTTTGTGAAGCCTACAAGGCAATTTTGGGTCAAAAGTGGCTTTTAGAAGAGTTTGTTTGATCTTCTTGTTTTGTAACGTATCTAACTTGTCTAAATTACTCTTGAAAACTTTTCAAACATACTCCCCCAACGTATCTAACTTGTTTTGTAACTTCTTAACTAACTTATCTCCTGACAACTTTGCCAAAAATGCAATTTTTTGCAAATGTCAAGCCAAATCTCCCCCCTAAACACCTACAATGACTCAAAAGAACTAAATACATATTAAGAATGGTCTCATAAACCTTATTTAACATATATCAATATCTTAGACTCTAAAACAACAAGAACCTTTCTTTTAACCATCTTCACATGCACCAAAAACCCTCCTTTTTACCCAAGAAACTAGTGGTTTATTGAAAAACACACATCCAACCCTCACACAATCTTATGAATACTTCAAATAGGTCTAAAATGGTCTGAAAAAACTCAAATCAACAAGAAACCATTTTTCCTCAATGCAAAACACACCTTAGCATATCAAAACCACTTGAAATCTCATGGAACACTCAAAATTTCACTCTAGGGCTTCATGCCCAACACCCTTTTAGACCTCCCCTGCACACAAACAGCATTCCCTCGCCTATTTATTAATGATATTCCTTTAAATATTCATAATCATTCTTTTCATCAATGTTTTCCTAAAACCTAGACAACAACTTCTTGAATTGACAATTTTCATTCAATGGTGCTCCCGCACCATGTATGCTTCCACAGTTTGTATACATATATATGACATAAGTTG
This sequence comes from Sequoiadendron giganteum, assembly GCA_007115665.2. Classification (NCBI taxonomy): domain Eukaryota; kingdom Viridiplantae; phylum Streptophyta; class Pinopsida; order Cupressales; family Cupressaceae; genus Sequoiadendron; species Sequoiadendron giganteum. The sequence continues at coordinate 443,605,432 of CM021107.1, read as the reverse complement.
AAATTTTGTATGCTTGTCCATGCTACAGATAAAATTATCCACCATGCCGAAGAAAAAGACAAAGAGGAAACTAACAGACGAAGAGAAGGAAACCTTCACAGAAAAGGAGAGAGTTTGGATGGCGGCATATCGTGAAAAGCATAAATTGGGAACGATTGACGAAGAACCTCAACCGTCAAAAAGAGAAAAGGAATTGGCAGCACAAAAGGCACGAATGTGAAAGCATCATGGTAATACATATTTAGATACCGTAGTTGGAGACACACCCTCTACAACAAGTGAATATGAAGGGACACCATTAAGCACAAGCGAATATGGAGAGACAACATCTACCAGAAGTGAATATGGAGGGACACCATCTACTGAAAGTGAATATGGAGGGACACCATCTACCACAATTGAATATTGTTGGACACCATCCAGCACATCTCAAGTTGAGAGTACATCATCACTCGGATTTGATGAAGAAGGTATGCCATCATCCCCACGTGAACCTCAAGCTATGTCTTCTTCTCCACCCTCGATCGAAGGTACGCAATCTAGCCCACCTCAATTAAATATTGATGAAATTCCTGATGTTGAGATGTATGTACCTAGGAGACCACCTAGAATTTTGCATAGAAATCCAAAGTATTTGATTAATATTGATGAGGATATTTTGTAGCACATAAGATTCTAGCACGCACTTGTAGAAGATATGTTGATAAGATTTAGAAATTCTTCTTTGAAAGGCTAAATGAGACCGCAAGATGTCACCTATTTGTTGAAATGATGCGGGGTGTAAAGTATAAGAACATCATGAAGACTCTTGGGTTGAGAACATCGAATTCATCGAGTGAAGACACTATTGTGAAGAATCTAATGGATGCTTATGAGAGTGTGGGTAAGACCTCATGCTCAAAGGATAGTAATGTCACCCGATGTTTCATTACATCAACTTTGGTAAGCTATCAAACAAAGAGAGCTCGTCTCATTAGAAAGACGAGTGAACAAACGGGAATTAGTAGAAAAACTTTATCAAGAGCCATTCACAGGCGGCAAAGAATTGAGGGCACTGATTCAAATGAATTATGGGCATTCTCGGGGAGACTATCATGAAAATATAAAGAAGTTGTCAAAGCCTTGAGAACACTAATTGAAGAGTATTGGAAGAATAACTCAAGGCCATCTCTGAATCAAAGGGATGTGGTAATAAGGAGAATCAATTGTCGAAATTGTGAGCCACATCCAAAGCATTTTTTGGATATGACTCACCCAATTTTTTCATAAATTTGAAAATGATTATCCTCAAATTAGTATTTCTCAAAGATTTTTTGAAATGCTTAAACATTTTTATGTCAAGATAAATCACACATGCACTACTTGTTGTTGTAGACTACATATTGAATTCTCTAACCATTATGATGTTTATCATTCTATATGTTTAGATTTGCATACTAACAATGTTTTATAGGATTGTGGCATAGAAGCCCCACCAAAATCTTCAAGAGATTTCTTATCAAAACAATTATGTGAAATAGAGGATGGCCAGATATTCTACAGGACAACATGCTTGGATGGTTCATGCGAGCATTGTGGTGGCTTCCAGCGTATGCCAGTATGTCAATATATGGAAAGCACAGATGAGGTGGGACAGAAACTAGTAGAGTTCAGGAAGTATAAAACAGTGGCATATGCTACAAAAGATGGGTCTCAAGCAAAAAGGTGTGATTTGGTTATTGAGAAGATTCCAGTGTATAAGTTTATGTCCATGTTTCGTGACAATATACTATCTGAGTATGCAATGCATACCCAGAGAGCCTGATGGTTGGACACACAATTCAAGCTATGCAAGGACACCTTTCCAGTTGGCAACATAGTATCAGTGGTTGACTTTACAGAGAACTACACTCTACAACCACAGCGTGAGGTGTAGTCACAGTATTACAACTCCACACAGGTTTTGATATTTGTGCACATAGCATTCATTCATGCATCTGATAGTAAAAATGACCAAAGGAAGGTATTGATGGAGTACCACTTTTACATTAGTGATGATCGCACACATTCTCCAGAGTTCGTGCAAGGTTGCTTCTAGATGTTCTACATTGGTTTGGCTCAGAGGGGCATAACAGACGACTGACATATAATATGGTCAGATAACTGTTCAGCACAATTCAAGAACTTGTGCATGTTCTATTGGTTGTGCAGGATGCATGTCATTACAAGTGTTCAAAATATGTGGAACTTTTGTGAGGCTGGGCATGGAAAGGGGGAGCATGATGGTGCGGGAGCATGCATGAAAAGAGCATTAGCATGAGAAGAGTTAAAGTATACAAACAATACAAATTAGACAGATGCAAAATCAATCGTTGAGTGGTGTAATGCTTCAATGGGTTCAGGTAATGAAGGTACATCTTCAGTTCGTAGATTTTTTTTGTTGATGGATGATACTAACATTACACCATATGAGGATTGTTGTACACTAACAGGATCGAGTGTGGTACACTCTTTCCTTAGCTCAAATGTAGGTTCATGGAGTATCTATACACGAAAGATGGCATGCTTTTGTTCTTCATGTACAATGAAAGCCTGGAATGATTGTGAGTCAGGGGAGTGGGTTGACAAATGGCTGAAAATTTATCTTATCCCACTTCACACGTATTGCCCTCTGATGGCATTTGAACTGAAACAGATGGAATCATCGGTTGACTTTGACCACATATCAAATCTTGTTCAACCAGGTGATATATCTACTTGCTTAGTTGTTGAAATTCCATATCGTTATCTTACTTTGTAGTGTATTCGTAATGTTGACTAATTTCAAGAGATTTGTTGCACATATCAATGCAGGGCATGTTTATGCAGTTATTGCATATGAAGACAATGAAGAGGGAATAAACTATTACTTGTGTCATTGTGTTGAGGTGAAAAATAAATTGGAGGCCCCAATTATAGATGGAGAAAACATCGAATACCCTACAGGCTTAGTTGTGGTTACTGGAACGTGGCTTAGAAGGTACCCACATTCGAGTGTTAAATATTGGCTATTTCAGGACTTTGAAATGCATCATAAGATTTTTCATTACTCGAACCTTGTTGTGGCATCCAATTTTTGTTTGACCAAATATGGGGGTAGACCTTTGAACAAGACCTTGTGGAAGGTCTGTAAGTCTAACCATAAGGCAATACTTGACATAATAAAGAGCAGAGCAGACCCGGATGGTTTGTTGGATTAATTTGTAAGTATATGCAGATTGGTTCTTATTAATTTATACTTGTATGCACATTATTTTTTTTCATGCCAATGCTATCATCTTCTATTACTTTTCCTATTTGTAAGTAACCTACTAAACAGTGATTGGTGTCCCCTTGTAGAAAATGCAAATATATGAGCCATCCAAGAGAATGTCAGCCAAAAACATAATGCAACATCCTTATTTTGATGATCTTGACAAATATCAATCATGATTTTAAGCCATTAAAAAAGTGTGTGCAAAGCTTGGTGAGGGAATTTCAAGTTATTAATTTGAAGTTAACCTTATCATGAGCAGCTATGATGTAGACATTATAAGAGCATCTCAAATTTGAACTTACTCTATTCATGAGAGGTGTTGTGTGCAATAGGTATCTTGGAACTCCCAATGAAGATGTATGACCAGGAGTGACTAAGTTGTGAGACCTACATGCCTATTTTTAAGTTCCTTCCATCTATTTTAATTTCATTTCCATTTTGGATGCTCTTTCTTTTTCTTTTTTACTTTGCGTAGTTGTAAGTAAACTACTAAAAATTGATTGCTCTCTCGTTGCAGAAAATGCTGATTTATGAGCCATCAAAGAGAATCTCATCCAAAAAAGCAATGCAACATCCTTATTTTGATGATCTTGACAAATCTCAATTATGATTTCAAGCCATTATAAAAGAGCATGTGAAGCTTAGCGAGGGAATCTCAAGTTACTCAATTGAAGTTAACCTTATAATGAGCACGTATGATGTAGACATTTAAAGAGAATCTCGAATGTATGGTTGACATTGTAAAAGATATGTGAAATGAAGTACCTAAGGCATTGTAATGAGATTTACTCAAATGATGTAATTTTGGAGTTCATGTTTGGTGCAGTAGCACCTTGTTCTGTAAATGCCTTCAATAGGCAAATTTGCAAAATTTGAATTTTGAAATGTAAACAATGTGAAAAAGGTGATGTGAAGGTCATATGTAATGTATTAAAAGTCTCAAAGAGGTCATTAGGTGATTAGAGAAGTGATATAAAGCATCTAAGGTCGAGCAAAATTAAGATCTTTTGTAATCTTGAATATTTACAATCAATAAAGTCCCTATTTTAGTGATTTTATGGGTTTAGATCAGTGGAGTAAGTTAGTCTTAGGATTTTTTAGGTGTGTGTGCATTTATCTGTGCAGGGGAATTCAAGAAACAAAGGTGGAGTTGTTGCTACAGGGTTTTATGATGAATTGCCAAGTGAAAAGTGTGGCTCCAAGTGATGTTTTGAGGAAAAATTCTTAAATGACTTCACAAACAAATGATTGATCTAGATATCTATTTTTGAGTTACAACACATACTTCAAAATCAATAGTGATTGTCTTGGAACATGTGCATAAAAAATTACTTTCTTTGTTGTCCTCATTAGGCTAACTAGGCCTAATTTACAAAATAATATACCTTTAAACATTCAAAAACCCCCATAACTTGTTGGGGCAGCAATTATCATGTATCCAAACCCTTAGATCCACAATTTGTCTCAGGAGAAACTCACTCCACCATGCCAAACCAAAACCCTTATTTTATGCAGGGTTTATTGAAAGGAATGGTTCCATACCTTACCAGAACATGCCAAAACCTTAGACCTTCTTAAAATCACTTGCACAAACTCAAAAGACAAACACCCAACCTCTACATGCAATATTTTATCAAATCCTACGGTGAAACCTCATTTTTCATGCCCTTTTCCATCAAAATATACAGGGGCAGCAAAAAAAACCCCATAAAACTTATTCCCTTTCACTTATAAACTTCTCGTCTGATCTAAAAATATCATGTTGGGCCCCTCTACAAAAACCTCTCGGTTTTGGCTATCTCGGAGTGGTTTTCCCACAGCGGCAGATTTTCACTTGATGGAAAAAGCATCAAATGCAAGCAGTGCAAAGTTGTAAAGTGGTGCAACTTTCGTTTTGCAACTCATGTGACCAAGCGGACTATTTCAACGCATCCGTATAGATATTTTTACGCTAGGAATGGTCCTCTTTCGCACCCAAACATGCAAAATCGCTCTAAACTATGTTCAACCAGATTGATCCCTTAAGTGTCCAAAGTGCTAAATGGCTGCAAACTTCAACATAATGTTACTCGGATACCGTGATGCTTAGAAACTTCTCATCTGATCCTATAGGATCACGTTGGGACCCTCTACAAAAATCTCTCTCAGTTTTGTCTATCTTGGAGTGGTTTTCCCGTAGCGGCAGATTTTCATTTGCTGGAAAAAGTGTCAAATTCAAGTTGTGCAAAGTTGCAAAGTGGTGCAACTTTCACTCTGGAACTCGTGTGACCAAGTGGAATGTTCCAACGCATCTGAATAGGTATTTTTATGCTAGGAATGGTTCTCTTTCACACTGAAACACATAGAATTTCTCTGAGGTACGTTCAACCGGGTCGATCCCTTAAGGGTCCAAAGTGCAAAATGGCTACAAAATTTAGCATACTATTACTCGGATACCGTGATTCTTAGAAAATTATTGTCTAATCCTATAGGATAATGTTGGGCCCTTCTACAAAAACCTCTCTCGGTTTCGGCTATCTCAGAGTGGTTTTCTCGTGGCGGCGGATTTTCACTTGATGGAAAAAGCGTCAAATGCAAGCAGTGCAAAGTTGTAAAGTGGTGTAACTTTCGTTTTGTAACTCGTGTGACCAAGCAGACTATTCCAATGCATCTGAATAGGTATTTTTACACTAGGCATGGTCCTCTTTCGCACCCAAACACATGGAATCGCTCTGAGGTACGTTCCATTAGATCAATCCCTTAAGGGTCCAAAGTGCAAAATGACTGCAAACTTTAGCATGCTACTACTCGAATACCGTGATTCTTAGAAACTTCTCGTATGATCCTACAGGATCACGTTGGGCCCCTCTACAAAAACCTCTCTTGTTTTTGGCTATCTCAAAGTGGTTTCCCGTGGCGGTAGATTTTCACTTGATGGAAAAAGTGTCAAATTCAAGTTATGCAAAGTTGCAAAGTGGTGCAACTTTCGCTCTACAACTCGTGTGACCAAGCGGAATGTTCTAACTCATCTGAATAAATATTTTTACACTAGGCATGGTTCTCTTTCACACTGAAACACACAGAATCGCTTTCAGCTACATTCCATCGGATCGATCCTTTAAGGGTCCAAACTGCAAAATGGCTGCAAACTTCAGCATGCTATTACTCAAATACCATGATGCTTAGAAACTTCTCATCTAATCCTAAAAGATTGTGTTGGGCCCCTCTACAAAATGCTCTCTCGGTTTTGGCTATCTCAGAGTGGTTTTCCCATGGCGACGGATTTTCACTTGATGGAAAAAGTGTCAAATTCAAGTTGTGCAAAGTTGCAAAGTGGTGCAACTTTAGCTCTGCAACTCATATGACCAAGCAGACTATTCCAATACATTTGAATAGGTATTTTTACGCTAGGTATGGTCCTCTTTTGCACTAAAACACATGGAATCGCTCTAAGCTACATTCCATCAGATCGATCCCTTAAGGGTCCAAAGTGTTAAATGGATGCAAAATTCAACATGCTATTACTCAAATACCGTGATGCTTAGAAACTTCTCGTCTAATCCTACAGGATTGCATTGGGCCCCTCTACAAAAACCTCTCTCAGTTTTGGCTATCTCGGAATGGTTTTCTTGTGGCGACGGATTCTCACTTGATGGAAAAAGTGTCAAATTCAAGTTGTGCAAAGTTGCAAAGTGGTGCAACTTTCACTTTGTAACTTGTGTGACCAAACAAACTGTTCCAATGCATCTGAATAGTTATTTTTATGCTAGGCATGGTCTTTTTTTGCACTGAAACACACGGAATCGCTCTGAGCTACATTCCACCGGATCAATCCCTTAAGGGTCTAAAGTGCAAAATGGCTGAAAACTTCAACATGCTATTACTCGGATACCGTGATGCTTAGAAATTTCTCGTCTGATCCTACTGGATCACATTGGGCCCCTCTACAAAATTCTCTCTCAATTTTGGCTTTCTCGAAGTGGTTTTCCCGTGGCGGAGGATTTTCACTTGATGGAAAAAGTGTCAAATGCAGGCAGTGCAAAGTTGCAAAGTGGTGTAACTTTCGTTCTACCACTCATGTGACCAAACAAACTATTCCAATGCATCTGAATAAGTATTTTTACGCTAAGCATGGTCCTCTTTCACACCCAAACAAGCTGAATCGCTCTGAGCTACGTTCAACTGGATTGATCCCTTAAGGGTCCAAAGTGCAAAAGGGAAGCAAACTTTGACGAGCTATTACTCAGAAAACATGATGCTTACGACCTCTCCGTCTAAGCCTATGAGATTGCGTTGGGCCCCTCTACAGTAACCTCTCTCAATGTTTGTTATATTGGAGTCATTTTTTGTGGTGTCCAATTTTCACTTGATGGAAAAAGTGTCAAATTGAAGCAGTGTAAAGTTGCAAAGTGGTGCAACTTTCGTTTTGCAATTTGTGTGACCAAATTAACTGCTCCAACCTATCCTGATAGGTAGGTTTACGTTAGGCATGGTCCTTTTTTGCACCCAAACATGCAGAATTGATCTGAGCTACGTTCAACCGACTTGATCCCTTATGATGACATGCAAAACAATGGAAAAGAGAAACATACAAATGACGGTTGAGAAGTCTAAGTATTCCACACAAAAAGCATATGATCAATGTTGCCCAATTGGTGCAGGAGCACCTACACCTCACCCTCAATCTTTGATTATCTGTTGGTCAATAGGTTTTTGTGGGTATTTTCAGCATGCTTTGTCTCTAATAAGGTCAATTAAGACCATTAGGTATGTTTTAGGGTTAATTTTGGGTCTAGTGATAAAAAATGTGAAAATTTCAATCTTGCACTAGAAGTTGTCTTTGGAGCCTTTAAAGGAAAATTTGTGAATTTATATATGACTGTGCAAGAATGGAGTTTTGTTGATGTAATAAGGCTATTTCTAATCCATTTGTGTGGGTTTAGAGGTCATTAGTTGTAGCCATTAGGTTGGAGGAGTCTAAAGTTACAAATTTGTAAGTTTCTTAAAGCAACAAATTTCAAATGCAACGGTTACTTGTTTTGAAAGTTGGTTTTTAGTTAGTTGAGGGCGTTAATCAGTTAGAGAAGGGTATAAAAAATTATGTAAAGCCTTGAGTTGGGTTGGTCATGTTGGGAGGTTTCCAAGTCTGCTCCAAGTTCTGGTCATGTCTGGTTTGATAGATTCCATGGTTGGGTAGTTGAGTTACCTTGTTGAGTCAAGTTAATGTTGGAGTCTTAGTGGGCATATTTGAGAGAAGTTGTGTCAAATCACAACTTGGTTGAGCCACTATGCATCACCAATGGTGCTTTGAAATTGGAAGAGTGATTGAGAGCCGGTTGCTTTGTTAAATAGACCTATTCGAGGGTCTAGGATAGCGTTCAGTCCATTTCTTATTTGTATTATAGATTATAACTTGCTTTCTCCCGAATCCATTTCGTATACAAGAAATAATATTGCAAAAATTTGACATACAAATCTTTCGATGTGTTTATATGGTGGCGCATCAAGAACATATTGAAATATTTTTATGAATCATTTCATGGAATACCAATTGAAAAGGTGTTTTTTTCTTTTAGATAAAGTTGTTTAGCATCAATCAATTAATATTCAAAAAAAACCATGAAGGACAACAATGATCAATGCTAGGGCTAGCCAATTAATAATTATATGTGTGAATAAGTCAACCATGTACATGTGAATAAGGGAAGCACAAGTACTCAAAAACACGTAAGCCTCAAAAAGTATACACAAATTAATACAAAGTATATGCACGAATACAAGGTATACGCATGAAAACACGTAAGCCACAAAGTATACATTGGAACACACATAAGTCACAAAGTATACACGTAATTTGTAAAGTATACACTTGAATAAGCGTAACTCATATCTATTAGATCATTTTAGAATGCAAATATGGACACCATCGATAAAAGATATTTGTATTAACCAAATAGCCATGTAGGCATACATCAATATATGTCGATATAAGTATGAAATATATGTACAAAATAGCCATTTAGGCTTACGAGAATGCCATATAGCCATATAATGTCAAGTATGTCCAATAAAAAATATGTACAAAAGTGCCATGTAGGAATACAACAAAGGGCTCTAGAATCAAAAGTCATTGCTCTCCATGCTCTGGAAATAAATTCTTTCCCTTTCTTTTTCGATCAGATGGCAATAAGTCTGTCACTCATTTTTGCTGCGCTCAAGGAGTACTCCTGCTGCTCCTCCTAAGGTTTAGTTCATGGTGAAGTTTTAACTGTTACAATAAGAAGTAAAGACATGAATATATAGAAATTACATTATAAAAAATGATATATTTGACAAAATAATCACTTACCGCCATCTCATGATCTCTCTCCATGAGGGAAATATTCTCACACCCCATGATCGGTGCTCAAGCCTATATAAACCATACAAATAGAAATTAAACTCATGAATCAATAATGGTTTTGATTTTTCACTAACTAACATCTATAACAACGAATTGAAATTTACTAATTTTCCTCATACCTCCCCACAGCCGAGCCATCAAGGATTGTAGAAAAATGACACACCAATCTCCATTTCCCTCATTACATTCGAGGTGTTTCATCTTGCAACATCGAAAATAAAACAACAAATTATTCAACATAATCAACGATGTGCATATAAACTACACAAATCTATTAAGTACAATTCATTAGTTAAAATATTTATTCTATTACTTTCATGTAGGTTTGAGTAAATCCATTGCCACTGGGAAGTTTTCCCTCAAAACCTCCAATATTAACATGTTCAACATCCAAAATCACATATTAAAATACCATTCATAAAACAATGCTATTAACATGTTATAAATTTATAATTGTTTACTAATTACATACCCCAACAATAGGTGTACTGCAGAAATAGGTAGGTGGGGGGCCAGTGTATCCAGTCTCAACACTGTGACCCTGCAATTTTGTTAAAATCATAAAACATTTTTAGTTAATCTTGCATTTCAAAATCAAAATTTAATAAATTAAATTCAATGAACATGCTAACTTTTACCTGACTATCAATTCCATATGTCTCATGCAATATGTCAGTTGCCCTCTCCATCTCCATAGCTACAGACGGATCCTACGTAGCAGCCTCCTGAGTGTCAGTGGGGTCACATGAACAAGTCACCCCGCAAGATTGACACACATGGGTTCGAAGGCCACCACTCGAAGACTCCCCTGGATGGCACTATAGAATAGGGCTAGTATGATGGATGACAGTTTGGGTCAAAGTGTTGATTGTCTGCAATGTCTCTATGTCAGCACTTTCCTTCGTGACAGAAGGCATAACAACATGCTCATGAGGTGGCCTAGTGAGAGCTCGTCTACCTTTCTGCATAGGATCAAGCTATGCACTGGGTCTATCCTGACTGACCCCCCACCTCTCCCTTGAAAATCCCTCATATCAAAATAATTTGGTATTTTGTTCAATATGAACTCACTGTATAGTTTCCCAAGGAAATATTATGGGACTTCCTAATTATTGCATGGTGGGTAATAGAAGACCATGTACCACCTATCATAAAACTGGTCCCTAATCTATTGGTGGTGGCACCAATGAATAGGAAACCTCTTCGCATTGAGGGTAAGATTTTGATTTGTGTGTGGGTCAGTGAATAGTGAGCACAAATCACCTTTTGTAATTTTTAAATCCTTTACATCTTTATATGATAGTTTATTTGCATAATAATCCCTAGCCGCCTGCCTCCTATCTTTCCATCCAGTTATTTGTTTGCTAATTGAATCCACATTTGTTAGCATATCTTTCAATGAATTTTCTAGGGTCATTCTTTCTGCGGCTAAACCATTTGGATCACTCAACCTACTGATTAAATCCTCAATTTGCTTTTTGTTGTTCTCAATTTCACTCATTAAATTTTGTTGAGTGCCAGGAGGGGGTTGAGTGATTGGCAGAGGAGGTTTTTGTTGTGGTTGATTTTGATCTTGAGGATTTTGTTCTTGAGGATTTGGTTGCTCTTCCTTTTGAGGATCTTGAGGGTTTGTAGGTTGATTTGCATCTCCTAAAAATTCAAACAAATATATATTAAATTCAACCTAAAACTAACTAATTCAAAACAAAAAGAAAACAATCATTACCTCTCACACCTTCTCGTCGTCATGGCGCCATCGTTGCGAAGAAATAGCAATTGTTGGTGAAGAATTTTGTTGAATGGCTCCTCCTAGAACACGAACACAAAAAATGGGGGTTTTGGTTGTGGGGAGAAAAAAAAATAATCAAAATGAAAATGACATAATTTCACTTTTTGTTCTTTTAACAAGCAATAACGCACTCACATTACTGGCTTGTTGTTGTCAAACCTTAGGCTCAGCACACCAAGCCATAACGCGAGCACGGTATGACTTTTCAAAAAAAAAATTGAATGTGGCCACGAAATGGCTACCCATTTCCATGCACCCGCCCACCCATAAGATTAAACAATGGGCATCTAAAACTTTAATACAAAGAAGTAATCTCCAATTGAAGTTTAATACT